>OY723385.1:23774882-23807647 GCA_963210295.1 Ophion ellenae | reverse complement strand
GACCCTAATTTGTTTATAAAAACTGATTGTTAATCGATCGTAAAAATCGCGTGTACTTTGCCAGAAAATGTATCTAAGAAGCTGCGATTGAAATTTGCAGTTAATTGGTTGAAAATTGTAGGAGCTACGAGTTCGCCTGATTTTGAAAGCAAGGTTTCAAAAAGAACATTTAAAGTTCTAAAACATTTTTCTTCTGATCTCATTATTCTTGGGACGTGTATACCTAATTTAAGCCAATTAAAAAAACCGATATTTTTCTTTAAAGGTATATAACGCCTTAATGTCGATATCAAGTACTAGTGAAGTACTTGTTAAGAAATGTTGGACAATGCTGTACAAAGAGAAAGCCAATGTGCAGCATTTTCTTGGATAAATAATTTTTTAATCCTTGGTACTTTCTAGTTTTATATCGACATTAGAAAGGAGCTTCTAGCTCTACTGCTGTACTGCTAGTGTGCCATCATTTGGTATTTGAAGAAGAAAAAACGTATTTGTGAAATATTTATTGTACTCTTTCTTCTTTTAGGGAAGCAATTATAAAGTGTCGGCAAGTTATCATTGAGCTGTAAAAAAATCACTAAGTCCCCATATCATTTTACGACCCAATATAGCAGTGGTAGCCCTTATATAAAAATGATTACCCTCATCAGAAGCTTTTGCGTTTCCGGATCGAACTCATGACTAGCCGCGTCCACGCAATCCTTTATAGCAACGTCGAGATTGTCCTTGACGAGATCGATGTAACTGTCGGCTTTGTGGCTTCGCTTTTGAAACTGCTTCGACGCTTCCAAAAGATAAGACGCTGGATCCGTTGAATTTATGCGAAATATCTTTTGCACGACGTTCGGCACTTTTTGTATCATCTCATGAGAATTGCTCGATATTACTCGCACACCGTCAATCTCTGTGACGAGATGTATCGGCCCGTCGTACGTGTACAAAATCGTCTCGGAGCTACGACCTATCACCATAACAGTGCTGCTCCAACTGCAAACAACAGCCTCTGTACCGCACCTGCGAAAAAAAAATTAATTTTTTTTATTCGTCGTAAATATCGTTGAAGTTTAACGCCAACACCCTAGGGGATAAATAAAAAAAAAATAATAAACTTGTTAGACAATGTACAATTAGTGCATTTTTAAACGTTTTTTTACACAGAAGCCATCTCCTTTGCGAAACTCACGGCGGTGGAATCCATCCAATTTTTCGGATTGATCTTGAAGCGGAATACAAAAGCGTTTATCAATGCAGATATAAAAAACTAGAAACGCCCCAAAGATTTGTGAAAAATATTCTTTTTTGAATAAGCATCGCACACTGCCATTTGTTCGAAGAACATTTTTTATAAGAACATCAACCTTATCTCAAAATAAATTTTGCAATATTTTGCGTAATAATTTTTTTCTCTAGGTTTAATCCCAAAAACTTGAAAAAATTCACTACCAGGAGCTGCACAAAAAAAATGGCTTCGGTCAGACTGCCAGTATTCCACGGTTTTGCACTGAAAAAATCATACATTTTTTTTCATTTTCAGTGTAGATTTCGCCAAAGCAATAGTGAACGTTCCAGATAGTTATGGTTTTAAAAACCGTCATCATAGTCTCTGTATGAGTTTTCGTTCGAACACAAGATGGCGTTACCTCTTACGAAAAGCGGTATTTTTCTCCAACCATTGCTCCACTAATAATTCCGGCAAAAATACTACACGTACCAGGCCATATCAGTCAATGGTTCTTTAATTCCCGTGTAGCATTCGCAATGCTTCGCTTTGAGATCCATTGAGCCAAGATACACATACCCGGTGTCACTGTAAAGTGCGATATGTTGATTGTTACCGGAAACCGCGATTGCCGTGACACTGTTCACCTTGTTATTGAATATGCCACTCTGCAACATCCGAAGCACAGTTTTGAAGCAACAGTGTTTGCTTTATTCGCGATTCACAAAAGGTGCGATAGATCAAGTATTGATAAAATAATTACAAACGGTATGGGCACCAGTGACTGAGTCTTGTGATGTATTTGATATATACCATCCTGATTCGATAGTATAAGCTGCCCTTCCCTGTCGTAACGCACGATGCACCAAATGTCGAAGAGTCCTCCAAGCTCTAGATTTGACAAATGGCACAAACATTCGCGCGTTAAATCGTATCAAAGAATTGCGGAAGTACAGAGAAAAGGAATATTTCGGCTAAAGTAATCCCCTGAAACAACCAGAAGACTACTCTGGATGCAAACACTGTTTTACTCATTATGGGAGAAGAAAAATGGATCACGCTTGCTTTGAAGTAAACGATACTTTAACATACTCGAAGTTTCCGGAATTTGACGAATTTTTGGTTCAGACACGTTGTTAACTAGGAAGACCCGATTGGTCGACGTCATAACGGCAATTCCAGTACCGCTCACTGTCGTAAAGAATTTAGCTTCCACGACTTTTGTGTTTTTAGCTTCCTTGAAAACGTAAAAACGTATCGTTAGATTTTGTTAACCAGCCGGGAGATATGGGGATCATTTATTTATTCTGATTACGGGGTTGGCCCGAATGCTGGTCATTTAGCAATTGTCCAGATAACTCAATAACTATTTCCGCAGCTTCTTGTACAATCTGCATGCTTCTAAAATGAAGGCGTAGACAGTACATACATTGCCCATACTAAAAGTATGTTGATAAGTGCCAAACATATCATAGATGAGAACCATGCCGTCCTCCTGCACACACAAGAGTTCTTCCTGATGGGACCATCCCAGAGCCACCAACTGACCACTGCTCCACTGTAAAGTCCCAAGGTTTGCAAGCACGAGTATTCAACCGATTCAACATAAATAATAAAGGTATCGGGTCAACGGGGCTTATACTACTTGTACTCACAGATAACTTTGCCATTGCTTTTCCCGAAGACGAATAGAGAGATATCAGAGGCTTGTTGGCGCCCTGTACTTTGACAAACTTTTTTGGATTTCGACTTATGGCTATGGAGCCGCCGTATGGAGCAGCGACCAGCCAGTTGTTGACTTTTACCTCATGTTGGAATGACAGTGGATAAAGCTCGAATTTTCTGAAAACATAGCCATTATAGTCACGAAGGTTCGATCTTTATTGGAATAGTTCGTTGTGTTTGTTGCATAAACTTCGGATGGTCCAACATCTGCCTGGGCGATTGACAATCGGAGAGGGGATTTTACTATAATGAACTCGGAAATAATGGATAAGCTTGAATCTTGTGAGCAGGAAAATTAACTAATGCCAGAATGTGAATCTACGTTATCCGGATTATTGTATTTTTGAGTTATACACACTACGAAATTTACCTAAAATACACGTCACGACCCAAAGGGAACCAATCTGCGGTCAACATAACAGACATTGTTGCCGTATTTGTTCGATGGATTATTAAAATTTAATTATCACATGTGTCACCGATTTAATGTGAAACAAAATTTGTGTCTGACAGATCACGAAAAAAGAGCGTGACGCAGAAAACGGAAGTGCTGGCTTCGATACTGAAGATAGCGCTTTAGCAATGTTCCACTCAGGGAGGCTAGAGTGGGAGGAGTCCGATCTCTTATGGAGAGACTTGAAAAAAGTGGCTACAAAAATGTGGTCCTACCGGGATGGCGCCACTATCTCTTAAATCTCGAGATACGAGCTGGGTGTGACAGAGACGGAACAAGTAAATAATGAGAAGTGAGCTGTGCATGAGGCAGAATGATACTTGAGAAGTAGGCTGCGTGCGAGAGAGATGCAAAATGATATATAGCCATATCGCGCGCAAAAGTTACCCCCTCTCTAGCCTCTTACGCGCCCATCACACAATCATAGTAGCGCGTGTTCGTGAGCGAGCGACGCTCGGACATCTTCGGAAAAAGCCGAGCGCGCCGAAGTTTCCCGACCGCGCCTTCGGCAGCTACACCAACACATGGACGCCGAGCTCGTTCATGTGCGGCCAAGCCGAAACGAAGGCTTCGAGGGAAAAAGCAATCTGAGCACGACTCGCGCGTGACGTCACTCGACGGAACGCGCGAGGCTTCTATACGATTTCAATGCTTATTTAGCTCCTGATTCTCTGCATTATCAATGTATACAAAAAAATGTATCGGGCACCCTGACCGCTTTTTTTTAGTTTATACGTTAATTTAAATATAACAATAAATCCAAATTACAACTTATTTGTCTTCTAAAAAATTGTTTACACTCTACTCACACCCATCCTTATGCCAAATAAATTATAATTCATAAAAGTAAGCGGAAATATATTTATATTCGTATTATTATATTAATTCTCATACTTTCATCAAGCGATAAAGCATTATCCCCAAAAACAAGCGAAACATTCATCTGGCCGCCAATCGTCAGTACCAGAAAGTGCATATTCTACAAGCGATGAGATGGTCCCGTTGGTAGCGTTCCTGGCTTCGGTCCGCAGGGGCGCGGGATCGTTCCCCGCGCTCAGTGCTTTTTTTTAAATTCTGATTACCATTAATTCTTATTTGATCAGTTATTTTTATTAGTTATCATTATTATTTTAATTAGTTATCTTTTAGTATCGAAAAATTTATCGCGCACTCCGACCGCTTATGATTAGTTTGTACGTTAATTTTAATTTAATAATAAATCTAAATTACAACTTATTTATCGTCTAAAGAATTGTTTGCGCTTTACTCACACCCGTCCCGATGCGAAATAAATTGTAATTCATAAAAACTAAGCGAAAATATATTTATATTCGCATTATTATATTCATTCTCATATACTATCATCAAGCGATAAAGCATTATCCCCAAAAACAAGCCACATCCATCCGGCCGCGAATCGTAAGGGGGCGTCCATTAATTACGTGAGGCGTTTAGGGGGGGGAGGGGGTCGAGCGAAATCTCACCCAATCTCACGTGGGGGAGAGGGGGGCTTCGGCAAATATCACGTAATTTTAGTAATTTTAGTAATTTTAGTAATTTTAGTAATCACGTAATTTTTATCACGTAGGGAGAGTCACCCTACTACTTTACATGGTGGAGTAAATGGTACTACAACCGCAGTTACTTCTACTACAATTTATTTTCCGTGAACGTATGCATTTTGAAAAATCTCACGTGAGATTAAGGGAGGGGGGAGGGGGTCGAGCAAAATCTCACGACATCTCACCAGGGGGAGAGGGGGGGGTCGAAAAATCGCCAAAATCACCTCACGTAATTAATGGATGCCCCCTAACTTACGAGAATGAATATAATAATACGACTATAAATATATTTCCGCGCTAGCAATTTTGGCAACTGCAAAGTCAACCGAAATAATCAACGGTTGAATTTGGACAGCTTTACAACTATAAAGTCGACCGTAAAAAAAATCCTAATGGTTGATTCAACGGTTGTTTAACCGCGGCCATTTTGTTTTCGCTGGATGGTTGTCTCACTCCGTCGCACAATCTGCTGCGGATATCCCCCCCCCCCCCCCCCCAGTGTTTGATGACTCAATTCTCCGCAAATCATCAATTTAATTATCAAGACAGTCTAATTTGATTAATCATTAAATATATTGCGTCGAGTCAACCATCCAATCAACCGCCGAGTTAACCATCGAGTCAACCATCCACAGAAAACGCAGGATGGTCGACTTTCAAAGATGAACAGTTGAGAAGCTGTCCAAATTCAACCGTTGAACTTTTACGTTGACTCAACTGTCTTGTACAACCGGTTGACCAATATGACAGGGCGCTTACTTTTATGAATTACAATTTATTTGGCATAGAGACGGGTGTGAGTAAAGCGAAAACAATTTTTTAAAAGATACATAAGTTGTAATGTAGATTTATTATTACATTCAAATTAACGTACAAACTAATCAAATAAGCGGTCGGAGTGTGCGATAAATTTTTCGGCACTAAAAGATAACTAATAAAAATAATAATGATAACTTAATAAAAATAATAATGATAACTTAATAAAAATAAATAATCAAACAAGAATTAATAGTGATAATAATTTGAAAAAAAAGCACTGAGCGCGAGGAACGATCCTACGCTTCTGCGGACCGAAGCCAGGAACGCTACCAACGGGACCATCCCATCGCTTGTAGAATATACACTTTCTGGTACTGACGATTCGCGGCCGGATGGTTGATTGGCTTGCTTTTGGGGATAATGCTTTATCGTTTGATGAAACTATGAGAATTAATATAATAATACGAATATAAATATATTTCCGCTTAATTTTATTAATTATAATTTATTTGGCATAAGGACGGGTGTGAGTAAAGCGTAAACAATTTTTTAGAAGATAAATAAGTTGTAATTTGGATTCATAATTATATTTAAATTAACGTGTAAACTAAAAAAATAAGCAATCAGGGTGCGCGATACATTTTTTTGTATACATTGATAACGCAGAGAATCAAGAGCTAAATAAGCATCGAAATCATCTAAAAGCCTCGCGCGTTCCGTCGGGTGACGTCACGCGCGAGTCGTGCTCACATTGCTTTTTCCCTTGAAGCCTTCGTTTCGGCTTGGCCGCACATGAACGAGCTCGGCGTCCATGTGTTGGTGTAGCTGCCGAAGGAGCGGTCGGGAAACTTCGGCGCGCTCGGCTCTTTCCGAAGATGTCCGAGCGTCGCTCGCTCACGGACACGCGCTACTATGATTGTGTGATGGGCGCGTAAGAGACCAGAGAGGGGGTAACTTTTGCGCGCGATCTCGCTGCACTGCTTGCTGGGATGCGTATTCGATCCTCTTCCATCTCTCTTACACGACATCGATACTTAGCTTCGTGCTCGAGGTTTTAGAGATAGTGGCGCCATCCCGGTCTGACCACATTTTTGTAGCCACTTTGAATTGCACAGATCGGCCTCCTCCCACTCTAGCCTCCATGGTTCCACTCCATGGGTAACAAGCGCAAGGCCAGGGAGGCTCGAGTGGGAGGAGACGATCTCTTATGGAGAGACTTGAAAAAAGTGGCTACAAAAATGTGGTCAAACTGGGATGGCGCCACTATTGCTACGACCTCGAGAAGTGAGCTGCGTGTGACAGAGACGGAACAAGTAAATAATGAGAAGTGAGCTGTGCATAAGGCAGCATGATACTTGAGAAGTGGCTGCGTGCGAGAGAGATGCAAAGTGATATATAGCCAGATCGCGCGCAAAAGTTACCCCCACTCTAGCCTCTTACGCGCCCATCACACAATCATAGTAGCGCGTGTCCGTGAGCGAGCGACGCTCGGACATCTTCGGAAAGAGCCGAGCGCGCCGAAATTTCCCGACCGCGCCTTCGGCAGCTACACCAATACATGGACGCTGAGCACGTTCATGTGCGACCAAGCCGAAACGAAGAAGGTCGTGTTCGTTGGGTCTCATCATTTTGATACGAAGAAGTGGGCATGTGCATAATGATGCGCAACGCGCAACTGCGCAACGAAACGTGCGCATCATCAAATGCGCATCACTATGCGCATGCGCAATCAAAATGATGAGACCCAACGAACACGACCCATGGCTTCGAGGGAAAAAGCAATCTGAGCACGACTCGCGCGAGACGTCACCCGACGGAACGCGCGAGGCTTTTAGATGATTTCAATGCTTATTTAGCTCTTGATTCTCTGCGTTATCAATGTATACAAAAAATGTATCGCGCACCCTGATCGCTTATTTTTTTAGTTTATACGTTAATTTAAATATAATAATTAATCCAAATTACAACTTATTTATCTTCTCAAAAATTGTTTACGCTTTACTCACACCCGTCCTTATGCCAAATAAATTATAATTCATAAAAGTAAGCGGAAATATATTTATATTCGTATTATTATATTAATTCTCATACTTTCATCAAGCGATAAAGCATTATCCCCAAATACAAGCCAATCATCCATCCGGCCGCGAATCGTAACTTACGAGAATGAATATAATAATACGACTATAAATATATTTCCGCTTACTTTTATGAATTACAATTTATTTGGCATAGGGACGGGTGTGAGTGAAGCGCAAACAATTTTTTAGAAGATAAATAAGTTGTAATTTATATTTATTATTACATTTAAATTAACGTACAAACTAATCAAATAAGCGGTCGGAGTGCGCGATAAATTTTTTGACACTAAAAGATAAGTAATAAAAATAATAATGATAACTAATTTAACAAGAATTAATAGTGATAATAATTTTTAAAAAAGCACTGATGGCGGGGAACGATCCTGCGCCCCTGTGGACCGAAGCCAGGAACGCTACCAACGGAACCATCCCATCGCTTGTACAATATGCACTTTCTGGTACTGACGATTCGCGGCCGGATGGTTGATTGGCTTGTTTTTGGGGATAATGCTTTATCGCTTGATGAAAGTATGAGAATTAATATAATAATACGAATATAAATATATTTCCGCTTACTTTTATTAATATTAATTTATTTGGCATAAGGACGGGTGTGAGTAAAGCAGAAACAATTTTTTAGAAGATAAATAAGTTGTAATTTGGATTCATAAGTATATTGAAATTAACGTATAAACTGAAAAAATAAGCGATCAGGGTGCGCGATACATTTTGTTGTATACATTGATAATGCAGAGAATCAAGAGCTAAATAAGCATTGAAATCATCTAAAAGCCTCGCGCGTTCCGTCGGGTGACGTCACGCGCGAGTCTTGCTCAGATTGCTTTTTCCCTCGAAGCCTTCGTTTCGGCTTAGCCGCACATGAATGGGCTCAGCGTCCATGTATTGGTGTAGCTGCCGAAGGCGCGGTCGGGAAACTTCGGCGCGCTCGGCTCTTTCCGAAAATGTCCGAGCGTCGCTCGCTCACGGACACGCGCTACTATGATTGTGTGATGGGCGCGTAAGAGACTAGAGAGGGGTAACTTTTGCGCGCGATCTCGCTGCACTGCTTGCTGGGATGCGTATTCGATCCTATTCCATCCCTCTTACACGACATCGATACTCAGCTTACTTCTCGAGGTCTTAGAGATAGTGGCGCCATCCCTTTTTGACCACATTTTTGTAGCCACTTTGAAATGCACAGATCGGCCTCCTCCCACTCTAGCCTCCATGCGCAAGGCCATCCCAGATAACTTGCACCCAGTTAACCAAGCGTACCATTACCCAGATAGACAAGCGTGCGATTCCCCTAGGACACTCCACGGCGTGAAGTTACCGTACCATTACCGTACTGTCACGGCGTACTATTCCACGGCGTAATGGTACGGTACCGGTACGCCGTGCGATTCGAGCGAATCGTACACGAGCAGTACGGCGTAATGTTACCACGCCGTACGGTACTAGTACGCCATTGGAAGATAGCTTATTCCACCATCTTCCGCCTGTCTCTTGCGTTACGGCTCTGTAGACAGCGCGCCAAACCCGCCGGCGTGAACACGACTTGGCTTCAGTTTGAACCGAAGCCGCATCAGTGACAAATAAAAAGTTATTGTGCCAAAAATATCAGTTTTCGTCGCTTAACGAGAGTGATAATTAAAGTGAGAGAGTGTTCAATCGTGCGTTACCGGACGTGTGAAAAGGAAAATTTCAGGACATCCGAGGAATCTGCGGGATTCGACGGAAAGCGTCGCACCAAGTGCAACGCCATTTTGGATAAAGACAAACTTTTTTGACAGGGTAAGTTTTTCTATTACGCAATTCTTTCCGCTTTGACTTTCCCTTTTCTCCTTACCTCTTTTTTTTCTTAAGGTAAATGAAGAAAATTATTTATTTCATGAAGAAATAAGTCTCCGCCGTTTTTCAATCGAAAACTGGGCATTTATTGTGAAAGAACGGTATTTTCTGTTTTAAGACGGACTGACACCTCATCGCGGCCGGTATGGTAGAACAATTATAGATTCCCAAAAATCTCTGAAACGGCTCTTCAGATCCCGTCGAAACTTTGCCAAACCACGTTTAATAGATAGACGAACAGCTGTCTGCCCCTCAAATTTGCTGAATTGAAGAAAAAAAATGTAAATTGGCTTATCATAAGCCAATCTAGGTTTTTTTCTCAAATTCAGAAAATTTGAGAAGACAGCTGTTCGTCTCTCTACTTGACGTCGTTTGGCAAAGTTTCGACGGGATCTGAAGAGCCGTTTCAGAGATTTTTGGGAATCTATAATTGTTCTACCATACCGACCGCGATGAGGTGTCATTCCATCTTAATGGAAGTATTCGACTGTATGTCGAAATTCTTATGTTTATTCGAAGTATTTGAATAAAACATAACAATAAATCGTTTGACACGAATTTTCCTTCAATTTCAGGTCCATTTTTTGTCGCAAATGCGCGATGACCTTCGATATATGCCGATATATATATATTTGTAGATAATGTGTATTTTTTGTAGTCGATCCCGCAATCTACTTTTGGGCCGAGATATTCGAGAAATGGAGAGTGAGGAACGAGAAATCGGAGAACCAGGTGCCCTGAGAGGAGGAGTTCGTGAACAAATTGGAGTCGTGCGACTTGGATTTTACCGATTATAATTCGGACGACGATGTGGACGTGCTGGGTCCCGTGAACGTGGCGAACGGAGTGCCACCACTGCTAAGACAACATCCCGACAATTATCACGTTGCTCGCACCAAATCCGTCATGTTCAAACTCGAGGCCGACAATCTTTGTATAATGGGGACGAGAACTTCGAGAAATTCGAATATTGTTAAAATTTCAGTAAATTGTGAGGAACTTTTGTAAATTGTAAGAAATTTTCGTAAATGCTAAAAGATTTTTGTTCATTCTAGGAAATTTTTGTAAATTGTAAGAAATTTCTGTAAATTGCAAAAAATTCTTGTAAAATGTAAGAAAATTCCGTCAATTATACAAAATTTTTGTAAACTATAAGAAATCTTTGTAAATTGTAAAAAAAGTTGTAAATTTTAAGCAATGTTTGTAAATTGTAAAAAAAATCGGGGAATTCTAAGAAATTTTTGGAATATGTAAAAAAAAAATCAAAAAATGTAAACTATTGCCGTAAATTATAAGAAATTTCCGTAAATTATAAGACATTTTCCTAAATTGTAAGAAATTTTTATAAATTGCAAACAAAATTCAAAAATTGTACAATATTTCTGTAAATTCTAAGAAATTTTCGTAAATTCTAAGAAGTTTTTGTAAATTGTAAAAAAAATCGGGTGTTGTAAAAAATTTCCGCACATTGTAAGGAATTTTTGTAAACTAGGAAATGTTTGTACATTGTAAGCAAATTCCGTCAATTGTAAAAATATTTCGTAAATTGTAAAAAGAATTTGTAAATTCTAAGCTATCTTTGTAAATTGTAAAAAAAAATTGTACATTATAAAAAGATTTTGTAAATTGTGAACGATGTTTGCCAAGGAAACGGAAATAAATCAATAATCCAAAAACAGTTTCCCGTTTTATTTAATATATATATATACACAGACATATATACATGCAAAGAAAAGAAAAGCGGTCCGTTCATGTATGGTACTACAGTGGTACGGTGTGAGTATTTTGAGCCTAACGAGAGGTTATTTTAACCGTGCTATGAACGTACGGAGCTCGTTTTCTACGGATATAATAGCTTCACTATACCGGTACCGGGAGCGTACGTTAACCGCACGGTAATGTCACGGTACTGGTACATTCAGCGTACGCCGTACTACTCCTGTACCGTACACGAGCGGTACGCCGTATTGCTCGCGTACGATACGGCGTGAGCTCGCCGTACTGGTACATTCACCGTACGCCGTACCGTACGCTGTACTGGTACGCTAACGTTACCGTACGCACGTACGTGGATGTCAGGGTGACGTTACAGCGTACTCCACCAGAGCAGTACACGAGCGGTACGTGTCTATCTGGGGCACAGGAATGGGTAGCTCGGCGGGGGAAAAGTCTCTGCCCCTCGCTCACTCGACAGGTGAACGGAGCGAGGTGTTCCGTCCGATCGAGCTCGACATATATCTGGCCGTACTGCGGATTGGAATATGCATTAAATGAATTTCAAAGAGAAAAACATGTATCGAGAAAAAAAATTTCTCGCGGTTGGCCGTTTATGCCGAGAATGCGGGTTAAAAAAATTAACGACGAACCGCGTTGACAAATAAAACGCCGAAACGACCGTGGAAGGTTCAAAAAGAAATCTTGAGCCTTTGCCGCGGTCGTTACGGCGTTTTTTTCAACAGGAAACATTATGAATAAGCGTCTATCATAAATGTTTTTCTATCCTCAATGAGCGTCGTGGCTGAGTTGGCAGCGTGACGAATTGACGATGCTTGCGGTCCGAGTTCGATCCCTGGTCAATCGACTTTTTTTAATCTATTTTTTTTCTTCATATTATATTCAAAAAATTTTGAACTTACTCTCGCTTTAGCTATTCTCGCATGTCCAGGCATTATTTATGATATTTAATTCATATATGTTTAATTTTTAAAAAGACATTGGCTACCAGGGCCGAACCCGCGTCGTCTGCACTCAGAGCCCGCAGGCTGATATATCAACCGCGAGGCTCTTGTGACTCCAAACCTACCTTACGTATACACACTTATCCAACCATAAAAAAAAATTCGCTGCATACCAATTGCATATTGTTTTTATGACCCCGAAGTATTATTGAAGACAAATGAAAACGATTTTTCCAAATTCCTGGAGTGGTGTTATCCCTTAAAGAAAAAAAATTGATTTTTTGATCGTTGTAAATGTATATCCCCTCTTAAAGACTTTAAGGCGTCTGGCCACCTTGGCCAATCGAAAAGTGGGTATATTAAAAAAAATAATAAACTCGAAAGTATGGGCCAGAATATTTTTATTTTTTACACAACGTCAGAAAAGGCTTTAAGAATAAGGTTATTAAATTTCCATTTAAAATATTAAAAAATGGCGCTGTTATGCACATTGCCGCGGAGGCCCTCCGCCCGATACGCGCGGTCGTTGTCCCAGCTGTTACCCGGTCATGACACATCTGCAAAAAAAATTCAGCTCATTCGTGAGTAGTGTCGCTACAATGTAGCGTAGCGGTTTTTTTCTCGACCATTAAAAAAATTATGGTGAGCCGAAGAAAAAAATGTGTATTTTTCACCAAAATTACGGCTCACCATAATTTTTTTAATGGTCGAAAAAAAACCGCTACGCTACATTGTAGCGACACTACTCACGAATGAGCTGATTTTTTTTAGATGTGACATGACCGCGTAACAGCTGGGACAACGACCGCGCGAATCGTGCGGAGGGCCTCCACGGCAATGTGCATAACGGCGCCATTTTTTAATATTTTGAACGAAAATTTATTAACGTTATTCTTAAAGCCCTTTCTGACGTCATGTAAAAAAATAAAAACATTCCGGCCCATACTTTCGAGTTCATTATTATTTTTTTCAATATACCCATTATTCGATCGACCAAGGTGGCTAGACGCCTTTAAAGAATCTCGTACGTGTTAGCGAAAACGGGCAGAAAATTATGAAGCAACTCGTCCACTTCTTTGATGTTCGCTATTTTGGACCATCGCTCGTTTGCCTAGCTGAGATCTATACTTTCGAAGTTTGTATCCTCGATATATATGTCTTTTTGCTATAGATGGTATTACCAATATTAGATACTCACGTTTTTCCATTTCGGAGATATGGATGTTCTAGATTGTTTGAATCTGTATTTGTATGACACAAACTGCAGACAATCTGAATACACGTTCTCGAATAAATAATCCTTTGGTGTAATAGTTATTCAATTTCGTCATCGGCCGAAGGATAAAATTTTGAATAATTGACAGTTCGTCACTTTGAGTTTATAATTCTTTCATTTCGAAATCTTTGTCCTTCTATATTTGGCCTTTCAAAGTTTTGACCCCCATCCCAATGTGAAATGTGTTGAAAAAAATGCCGAAACACACTTATCCAATGTGCAATGTGTTTTGAAAAAAATGCCGATCGAGAAAGACTCAAAGTTCTCTTCGAGCCTTTCTCGATCGTTTCGGCACTTTTCTTCAACAATTTTTTTAATTAATTTTCTAAGGGGAAGACTGTTTGCACCATAATTTTCTAAGGGAAAGACTGTTTGCACCATAATTTGGAACGCCCGCTCGTTTTGAGCAACTTCAACTTGCGTCCGGTGGGGCGAACGACTGCGTGTTCGGTCGCGTCGACGATACCCGCGCTCGTGCCCCTGTTCTTTCGATGGCCTGCCCTTCTCGCGCCCTTGGGCTGCCTCGGGTGGCTCTTGCCGCTGCAGCTGCTGCTGACGACCACTTTTCTTTTTGTTGCGGCGCCAAAATTTCTTCTTCGTAACTGTAAGGAATAAATAATAAAATGTACAAATAAAATACATTACTCACATAAATTAAGGGATATTTAAAAAATTCCGAATTTTTGGCTGATTTTCAACAAGGGATAACTCGGAGAAGAATGGTCGTACAGAAAATATAAAAAGGAAATTATAGCTTCAAGTATCTAGTTTTCAGATCTGGACTGTAAATTTTTTTAGCGTGAGTGGTTTTCTTGTAATCATCAGAAAACCAACAACATTTTTTTTCTAAATTTTTGCTCGTCTTTAAAATGGTCCGTCGACTTCAAATATTTTTTCGATCGACGATTACTACGCGCCAAATCATCGTACGGAGCTCGCTAAGAGGTCAAATTAAAGCTGATTAAATTGTCTAAAAGACTGGAGAGAGAAGATGGCGCCGATAGCAACAACACGTGTGTGTCGTGCGAGCATTCGAAAGTAAGAAGTGGGAGGGGTAAAAGAACACAGTGAACGAAAAAACAGTGGAAGTTGAGAAAAGAAAGGGCGGCGGAAGCTGGAGAAATAATAGAAAAAGTGGAAATAAGGTGTGAAAGCACGGAAAAGGAGAGTAAAGGCAAGTGGGAAAGCGTGGTTAGAGTGAGGAGAAGAGTCACGAGGATGGACGAGATGGAAGGACGCACGCATAGCGGGAATTGGAACGAGGAGAGTGACATCTACGAGGAAGAAGGCAAAGTAGAGGAGGGCGAACGTCAGAGAGCTGCCGTAGGAACAGGGGGCGACGGAGACAGCGGTGAGCGGAACCAGAAAGGAAGCGCTGGTAAAGTAGGACGCGCGGGTATCGACAGAGAAAGAAAAACAACGGGGGAGAGCGGAACGGAGTCAGTGTATCCAGAGGAGTTAGGTGAGAACGGAGAAACACCGAAAACGGCAGGATTGGAAGAAAAAGAGTCAACGGAGAAAGAAGGAAGAGCGGGGAGAAAGAACAGATGAAAAAGGACATGAGGGCGGGGGGGGGGGGCAGAAGAAGAAAGAAACGACTGGACAGGAAGAAGAGAGAGAGACATAACTGAGAAGTTCGAAGAGAAGTTATCAACGGCAAAGCAAAATTTGGGAGGAAGAATGGGAGAAGAAATCAAGCATAATGGTAATGGAAACTGTAAGAGAAGTGATAAGGACAATGGAAAAATGGCAGAGCCAGCAAGAGGATAGGGAGCTACAGGAAGAAACAATCGCCAAGAGCAAGGTAGAAGAGATACTAATAGAAGGGCAGGAAATATGGAATCGGAGATTCAAAGAACAAGAAGAATTGATAGAAAAGCTTGTACAAGAAAATGAGGAAATGAGCAATAGAATTCAAAGTCTGGAGAGGGAGAACAGAAAGCAAGAAGAAACAAGAATGGAAGAAAATCAGAAGAGAAATCAGGGAATGAGATGGGACGAAAACCAGAATGAAAAGATACCAGGAGACCAGTACGAGAATGAAGAAAGAAAATACAAGAGCAAAGAGGAGGACGGAACCAGAAGCATGGAGTGAAGTCACAAGAAGAAGAGGGAAGAGACAAGAAGAGTATGGAAGGAGGAAACAAAGAATAAGGGCAAGCCAAAGAGGACTGACCCAGGAAGAATGGGAGGAGGAAGGGCAAAAGAGAAGACAAAGGAAAAAGAACATAATTATACAAGAACTGGAAAAAACAGAAAACGGGCCGGTCTGGGACATAGAGAAAACGGTCTGGGAGAGGACGGGAATAAAGCCGAGAATACAAAGATGGAAAGAGATCAGAGAAGGCGTACTGGTACAGATGGTGTCAATGGAAGAAAAAAATCAGAATAATGAAACGTGTCGCGCGGAGAGTGACAGGTGTAGAGGAAGCAAAAATCAGGGAGTACACAACAGAAAGAGAGCGAGAGGTGCAAAGCTGGATAGTAGACTACGTGAGGGCCCTGGAACAGGACGGCAGAAAAGTAAGGGTTGGGTACCTCAAGTTACAGATAGACGGGCACTGGAGAAGTTGGAACGAGAGATACGGCGAATTGGAAGAATCAAGCAGCAGCAGATGGACAGAGCGAACGGGAGAACCAGGACCGGGGTTTCGACAGAGGTACCAACAACGGAGGAGGGTATGGTACGGCAAGGGACACGAGCCGTAACCTGGAACGTGGCAGGCGTGAGGAAAGTGTTAGAAGTATGGGACTGGTTGAAGGAAATGGACATTATCGCGATCCAGGAGACGTGGTTAGAAGAGAGCGGGGAAGAAAAAGTGCTAAGCAAATTAGATAGGGATTTCATATGGGTTACAAAAGCGGCAATGAGAGAAAAGAAGAGGGGCAGAGCGAAAGGAGGGCAATTAATAGGTATAAGGAAAATAATAATAGGGGAAGGGAAAAAAGGGGAATGGAAAGGGGGTAATAACGGGGATACAAATGGGAAGGGACAGACAAGAAAAAGGGACAATAGTTACAATTTATAACAAAAACCTAAGCGAGATTGAAAAAGGATTAGAAGAAATAGTAGAGGAGACAGAATTGAGGGGGGAAGGGATGATGATAATGGGAGACTTCAATGCAAGAATCGGGGAGGAGCAGGCAGAAAAAGGAGATCAAGAAGAGCAGGGCAAGGAAAGAAGATCTAAGGACAAAAAGAAGAACGCAGAAGGGACAAAATTAATCAACTTCTGTAGAAGGAATGGATTGGAGATAGCAAACGGAAGATGGGAAGGGGATGGAGAGGGAAACTTAACATACATAGGGGAACAGGAAGGAGGAGGGTCAGTAATCGATTATATAATAATAAACATGCAGGCTGAACGAATGGTGAGGAAGCTAGAGATACATCAAAGAACAGAATCGGATCACCTACCGATCGTGGTGACGATGGAGAGAAGACAACGGAAAAAACAAGAGGACCACACGCAAAAGAAAACGGAAAGAACAAGGAGGGAAAGGAAAGTAGTGTGGAAAGAAGAGCTGGGAGAATGCTACGCAGAAAAGTTCCAAGAGATATGGAGACCGAGAGAAAAGAAGAAAGAGGGAGATAGATGGGACAATCTGGTGGAAACCATAAGGGAAACAGCGGAAAAAGTAGGGATGTATAAATGGGCGGGAGGGGAGGGAAAAGAAAAAAGAGTAAGTAAAAATGTGCGAGAACAAAAAAGGGTGGTATGGAAAAGGTTGAAAGAATACTTGAAGAAAACAGGAGAAGAGGAAAGGAAAATGCTGAGAGAGGCGAGAAGAGCACTAAAGAAAATAAGGAAGGAGGAAATGGAGGAACGTTGGAAGCAAAAATGGGATGCAGTAAACAAGAGCAAAAATCCGTCTGAATTGTGGAGGGCATTGAGACCGTTTAGAGTCAGGAAAACGGGAAAAAGTAGTAAAAAAATACTGGAAAAGGAATGGATTAACCATTTTAGAAGACTGCTGGGAGGGGAGGAGATCGGAAGACAAGGACAAACCAACCAATGGGAGAAAGATACGGAAGAAGAAATGGAAAGGAAAGGAGGAACCAACGAGGTAAGAGAAAGAGTGAGACTGCTGGAGGAAACAGCGAATAGAGACATAGAGGTGGCAGAAATAGAAAGAGTACTGAAAAAAATGAAGAACAGGAAGGCGGCGGGACAAGATGGACTCCCAACGGAACTGTTTCAAGGGCTACCGAGAGACGGAAGGGAGGAGCTGTACGAAATAATTAAGGAAACATGGAGGAGCGGAAAACTGGCAAGAGGATGGGAAACAGGCAGGATATACCCCATACATAAGGCGGGAGATGTGGCAAAAGCAAATAATTATAGGGGAATAACGCTAATGGATGTGGGATATAAGATATTGACGACCTTAGCCAATAAGAGACTGTTATACTGGCTGGAAGGAAAAAGGATGCTGAAGGAAGGGCAAGCAGGCTTCAGGCAGCGAAGAGGAACGCGGGATCACATATTTGTTCTTAACGCCATAATTAACAACAGTTTGAAGAAGAAAAGAGGAAAGCTATACGCTGCATTCGTGGACCTCCGGACAGCCTTCGACGCGGTAGATAGGGGGATTTTAATACGAAAACTGATTGCGGCAGGGGTTAACGGGAGAATTTTGGGAATCATAAAAGGAATCTACAAGGAAACCCAGAACGAAGTGATAACGGGAAAAGGGGTGTCAGGAAAATTCAGAGCGTGGAAAGGAGTAAGACAAGGTTGCGCGCTGAGTCCAACGCTATTCAATTGGTACATCGAGGGCATGGAATTAGAATGGCAGCGGAAAAAGGAAGGAGGGACAGTAATATGGGGAGAAAAGATATATGCACTAAAGTACGCAGACGACATGGTACTAGTAGCAGATACAGGGGAAGGGTTAAGGGAAATGTTGAAGACTCTAGAGAAATACGTGGAAAAAAACAAGCTGGAGATCAACACGGAAAAAACGAAGGTAATGGTGTTTCGAAAAGGAGGAAGAGAAAAGAAGGAGATAGGATGGGAAGTGAAGGGAAAAAGACTCGAGGTAGTACGGGAATACAAGTATCTGGGAGTGTGGTTTTCGACAGGAAACACCTTTGAGAAACACATCAGACTGAGCGAAGAGACGATCAGAAAGGCGATTAATGCGGCATGGGGAATCGCAAAAAGGGCAAGCATAGGAGACCTGAGGGAAAGACTGCGTATAACAGAGACAATAGCGAGGAGTGGACTGTTATACGGAGTCGAAGTGTGGGGGTGGAAAAGAAGAGAAAGGATAGAAAGGATGCAGGCAACATACACCAAAATGGCGATGGGACTAAGAAAAAACATACCGGACTATATCTGGAAAATGGAAACAGGATGCCAGAGAATAGGAATAATCATGAAGAAAAGGGCGGCGGATTATATAGGTACCATCATGGGAATGGAACAGGAGAGATGGCCCAAGAAATGCTTGAAGGAAGAGGCGAGAGGGATCGTAAACGGAAACGCGACAAAATGGGGAAGAGAAATGGAAAAGGCCATGAATCACGCGGGAGAGGGGCAAATAGGAGACACACTAACAAGAAGCAACAGGAGGGAGTGGAGAACGAAGAGAGGGAGAGCAGTGCAAAACTTGTCGGATCAAGAAACACAAAGAAATTGGGAAAAAATCGACAGATAAAGGTTTTGCGTTGAATATAAAGACAGGAAGACAGAAGTGGGCATGGAAGAGTATTGGAGGAAAGGAACAACGCGGGGGGAAATTAGAGAAACTTGGGCAAGGATAAGGTGTGGGAGTGTAGGGAAGGAGAAAGGAAAAGGATTCAAGGATACGAGATGCAGAGTGTGCAACAGGGGGGAGGAAACACTGAAGGACATAGGGGAATGCGAGGAGGCAAAGGTGCAAATGGACGAAGAGGTGAAAAGGAAATATCAACGATGGGTGGAACAACAGGAGGGAGAAATAGCAGTGGCATGGAGCAGAGCTCTAAAAGGAAAGGAAATAGTGGAAGACCTCTGCGAGGTAGTCAGGGAATTTTATAAAATAGGGAAAAGGAAGGGAGAGGAAACTGGGAGGGAAGTTTAGAGAGGACTCTTTAAACAGGGAAAATTCCCTGACTACCTCTGCGAGGTAGTCAGGGAATTTTATAAAATAGGGAAAAGGAAGGGAGAGGAAACTGGGAGGGAAGTTTAGAGAGGAAAGTGGAGGAGGAATGCAAATAATAGAGATATGGCAAAAAAGAAAACATATTGTAAAAAGAGAAACAGACGGGAGATTGTAAAAGCCCGCAAGGGTGTACATGTGAAAGAAATAAATTGTCTAAAAGACTTTTATAGTCGTATGAAAAAAAAAATTCTTTAAAGTCGACTGACCATTTCAAAGACGAGCAAAAAATTGGAAAAAAAATTTCGTTGGTTTTCGGATGAATTCAAGAAAACCGCCCGGGCTAACAAATTTTACAGTCCAGATCTGAAAACTAGATACTTCAAGCTATAATTTCCTTCTTTTTATTTTCTGTATGACCATTTTTCTCCGAGTTATCCCTTGTTGAAAATCAGCCAAAAATTTGGAATTTTTTAAATATCCCTTAATTTGTGTGAGTAGTGTATTTTATTTGTACATTTTATTATTTATTTTTTACAGTTACAAAGAAGAAATTTTTACGCCGCAAAAGAAAGAAAAGTGGTCGTCAGCAGCAGCCACAGCGGCAAGAGGCACGCGAGGGAGCCCAAGGGCGCAAGAAGGGCAGGACATCGCAGTGGCATAGCGTGGCGGGGGCCGGGGGGGCCATGGCCCCGTGCGGCGCCGATGTGGGGCGGCGGCGGCGGCGGCGAGCGGCACTTAGTTGCGAAAATAGGGCGGGGGGCGGCAAATTTAGGGTTACCCCCGGGCGGCAAAAATCCACGCTACGCCACTGGGCCATCGAAAGAACAGTGGCGGAAGCGAGGAGAGCAGCCGCAGCAAGGACGCCGCGGGTCGTTCAGTCGTACGCCCCGCCGGACGCATGTTGAAGTTGCTCAAAACGAGCGGGCGTTTCCAATTTTGGTGCAAACAGTATTGAAAAATATGACAAAAAAATTAATGTTTCTCCCAATACGTAAATGATTTTTTACTTTTCCCCTTAGAAAATTAATTAAAAAAATCGTTGAAGAAAAGTGCCGAAACGATCGAGAAAGGCTCGAAGAGAACTTTGAGTCTTCCTCGATCGGCATTTTTATCAAAACACATTTCACATTGGATAAGCGTGTTTCGGCATTTTTTACAACACATTTCACATTGGGATAGGGGCCAAAACTTTGAAAGGCCAAATATAGAACGACAAAGATTTCGAAATGACAGAATTATAAACTCAATGTAACGAACTGTAAATTATTCAAAATGTTATCCTTCGACCGATGACGAAATTAAATAACTATTACACTAAAGGATCATTTATTCGAGAGCTCATTTATCCGAGAACGTGTATTCAGATTGTCTGCAGTTTGAGTCATACAGATACAGATTCAAACAATTTAGAACATCCATATCTCCGAAATGGAAAGACGTGAGTATCTAATATTGGTAATACCATCTATAGCAAAAAGACATATATATATCGAGGATACAAACTTCGAAAGTGTAGATCTCAGATAGGCAAACGAGCGATGGTCCAAAATAGCGAACATCAAAGAAGTGGACGAGTTGCTTCATAATTTTCTGCCGGTTTTCGCTAACACGTACGAGATTCTTTTAAGGCGTCTGACCACCTTGGCCGATCCCAAAATGGGTATATTAAAAAAAAATAATAAACTCGAAACTATGGGCCGAAATATTTCAATTTTTTTTGCATAACGTCAGAAAGGGCTTTAAGAATAACGCTAATAAATTTCCGTTCAAAATATTAAAAAATGGCGCCGTTATGCACATTGCCGCGGAGGCCCTCCGCACGATACGCGCGGTCGTTGTCCCAGCTGTTACCCGGTCATGTCACATCTGAAAAAAAATCAGCTCATTCGTGAATAGTGTCGCTAGAATGTAACGTAGCGGTTTTTTTCCGACCATTAAAAAAATTATAGTGAGCCATAGTTTCGATCATGGAGGCTAGAGTGGGAGGAGGCCGATCTGTGCATTTCAAAGTGGCTACAAAAATGTGGTCAGACCGGGATGGCGCCACTATCTCTAAAACCTCGAGCACGAAGCTGAGTATCGATGTTGTGTAAGAGAGATGGAAGAGGATCGAATACGCATCCCAGCAAGCAGTGCAGCGAGATCGCGCGCAAAAGTTACCCCCTCTCTGGTCTCTTACGCGCCCATCACACAATCATAGTAGCGCGTGTCCGTGAGCGAGCGACGCTCGGACATCTTCGGAAAGAGCCGAGGGCGCCGAAGTTTTCCGACCGCTCCTTCGGCAGCTACACCAACACATGGACGCCGAGCTCGTTCATGTGCGGCCAAGCCGAAACGAAGGCTTCAAGCGAAAAAGCAATGTGAGCACGACTCGCGCGTGACGTCATCCGACGGAACGCGCGAGGCTTTTAGATGATTTCGATGCTTATTTAGCTCTTGATTCTCTGCGTTATCAATGTATACAAAAAAATGTATCGCGCACCCTGATTGCTTATTTTTTTAGTTTATACGTTAATTTAAATATAATTATGAATCCAAATTACAACTTATTTATCTTCTAAAAAATTGTTTACGCTTTACTCACACCCGTCCTTATGCCAAATAAATTATAATTAATAAAAGTAAGCGGAAATATATTTATATTCGTATTATTATATTAATTCTCATAGTTTCATCAAACGATGAAGCATTATCCCCAAAAGCAAGCCAATCAACCATCCGGCCGCGAATCGTCAGTACCAGAAAGTGTATATTCTACAAGCGATGGGATGGTCCCGTTGGTAGCGTTCCTGGCTTCGGTGCGCAGAAGCGTAGGATCGTTCCTCGCGCTCAGTGCTTTTTTTTTAAATTATTATCACTATTAATTCTTGTTTGATTATTTATTTTTATTAAGTTATCATTATTATTTTTATTAGTTATCTTTTAGTGCCGAAAAATTTATCGCACACTCCGACCGCTTATTTGATTAGTTTGTACGTTAATTTGAATGTAATAATAAATCTACATTACAACTTATGTATCTTTTAAAAAATTGTTTGCGCTTTACTCACACCCGTCTCTATGCCAAATAAATTGTAATTCATAAAAGTAAGCGCCCTGTCATTTTGGTCAACCGGTTGTACAAGACAGTTGAGTCAACGTAAAAGTTCAACGGTTGAATTTGAACAGCTTCTCAACTGTTCATCTTTGAAAGTCGACCATCCTGCGTTTTCTGTGGATGGTTGACTCGATGGTTAACTCGGCGGTTGATTGGATGGTTGACTCGACGCAATATATTTAATGATTAATCAAATTATACTGTCTTGATAATTAAATTGATGATTTGCGGAGAATTGAGTCATCAAACACTGGGGGGGGGGGGGGGGGGGGATATCCGCAGCAGATTGTGCGACGGAGTGAGACAACCATCCAGCGAAAACAAAATGGCCGCGGTTAAACAACCGTTGAATCAACCATTAGGATTTTTTTTACGGTCGACTTTATAGTTGTAAAGCTGTCCAAATTCAACCGTTGATTATTTCGGTTGACTTTGCAGTTGCCAAAATTGCTAGCGCGGAAATATATTTATAGTCGTATTATTATATTCATTCTCGTAAGTTACGATTCGTGGCCGGATGGATGTGGCTTGTTTTTGGGGATAATGCTTTATCGCTTGATGATAGTATATGAGAATGAATATAATAATGCGAATATAAATATATTTTCGCTTAGTTTTTATGAATTACAATTTATTTCGCATAGGGACGGGTGTGAGTAAAGCGCAAACAATTCTTTAGACGATAAATAAGTTGTAATTTAGATTTATTATTAAATTAAAATTAACGTACAAACTAATCAAATAAGCGGTCGGAGTGCGCGATAAATTTTTCGACACTAAAAGATAACTAATTAAAATGATAATGATAACTAATAAAAATAACTAATCAAATAAGAATTAATGGTAATCAGAATTTAAAAAAAAGCACTGAGCGCGGGGAACGATCCCGCGCCCCTGCGGACCGAAGCCAGGAACGCTACCAACGGGACCATCTCATCGCTTGTAGAATATGCACTTTCTGGTACTGACGATTCGCGGCCAGATGAATGATTCGCTTGTTTTTGGGGATAATGCTTTATCGCTTGATGAAAGTATGAGAATTAATATAATAATACGAATATAAATATATTTCCGCTTACTTTTATGAATTATAATTTATTTGGCATAAGGATGGGTGTGAGTAGAGTGTAAACAATTTTTTAGAAGACAAATAAGTTGTATTTTGGATTTATTGTTATATTTAAATTAACGTATAAACTAAAAAAAAAAGCGATCAGGGTGCCCGATACATTTTTTTGTATACATTGATAACGCAGAGAATCAAGAGCTAAATAAGCATTGAAATCGTCTAAAAGCCTCGCGCGTTCCGTCGAGTGACGTCACGCGCGAGTCGTGCTCAGATTGCTTTTTCCCTCGAAGCCTTCGTTTCGGCTTGGCCGCACATGAACGAGCTCGGCGTCCATGTGTTGGTGTAGCTGCCGAAGGCGCGGTCGGGAAACTTCGGCGCGCTCGGCTCTTTCCGAAGATGTCCGAGCGTCGCTCGCTCACGAACACGTGCTACTATGATTGTGTGATGGGCGCGTAAGAGGCTAGAGAGGGGGTAACTTTTGCGCGCGATCTGGCTATATATCATTTTGCATCTCCCTCGCACGCAGCCTACTTCTCAAGTATCATGCTGCCTTATGCACAGTTCACTTCTCATTATTTACTTGTTCCGTCTCTGTCACACGCAGCTCACTTCTCGACGTCTTAGCAATAGTGGCGCCATCCCGGTGTGACCATATTTTTGTAGCCACTTTTTTCAAGTCTCTCCATAAGAGATCGGACTCCTCCCACTCTAGCTTCCCTGGTTTCGATGAAAAATAAAAAAAATGTCCTTCGGCTCACCATAATTTTTTTAATGGTCGAAAAAAAATCGCCACGCTACATTGTAGCGACAATACTCACAAATGAGCTGATTTTTGTTTGTTTGCAGATGTGACATGACCGGGTAACAGCTGGGACAACGACCGCGCGTGTCGTGCCTCCTGCTTGTCCTCCTGTCGTGCGTATGCTTATGCACATTGCCGCGGAGGGCCTCCGCGGCAATGTGCATAACGGCGCCATTTTTCAATATTTTGAACGGAAATTTATTAACGTTATTCTTAAAGCCCTTTCTGACGTTGTGTAAAAAAATAAAAATATTCCGGTCTATACTTTCGAGTTTATTATTTTGTTTTAAATATACCCATTTTTCGATCGGTCAAGGTGGCCAGACGCCTTAAAGTCTTTAAGAGGGGATATACATTTACAACGATCAAAAAATCAATTTCTTTTCTTTAAGGGCTAACACCACTCCAGGAATTTGGAAAAATCGTTTTCATTTCTCTTCAATAATACTTTAGGGGTCATAAAAACAATATGCAAACGGTATGCAGCAAATTTTTTTCTAAGGTTGGATAAGTGTGTATACGTGAGATAGGTTTGCAGTCACAAGAGCCTCGCGGATGATATATCAGCGTGCGGGCTCTGAGTGCAGACGACGCGGGTTCGATCCCCGGTAGCCAATGTCTTTTTTTAAATTAAACATATATGAATTAAATATCATAAATAATGCCTGGACATGCGAGAATAGCTAAAGCGAGAGTCAGTTCGAAATTTTTTGAATGTAAAATGAAGAAAAAAAATAGATTAAAAAAAGTCGATTAACCCGGGATCGAACCCGGATCGCAAGCATCGTCAATCCGTCCCGCTGCCAACTTAGCCACGACGCTCATTGAGGACAGAAAAACATTTATGTACACGCTTATTCATAATGTTTACTGTTGACAAAAAACGCCCTAACGACGGCGGCAAAGGCTCAAGATTTCTTTTTGAACCTTCCACGGTCGTTTCGGCGTTTTATTTTTCAACGCGGTTCGTCGTTAATTTTTTTAACCCGCATTCTCGGCGTAAACGGCCAACCGAGAGAAACCATTTTTTCGATACATGTTTTTCTCTTTGAAATTCATTTAAGGGGGGATTGTCTTTTTTTTCGCAAAATTTACCGCTTTTTGGGAATTTTTTTGTGAAGAAAGTATACAACGGAAAACTTGTGAAACTTGGCATATAGTTTTATTGATCTGTTTACTACATACAAACAAATTTTTAAACAATTTCATCAACAAATCCCCCCTTAAACGCGTTTTTCTCGAAACAGCTTTTTCACAACTGGTGTGCACGATTTCTTAAAAACTATTCAACCGATTGCCTTCAAATTTGGACAGAATGCTCAGCTGACATCCTTTTATCGTTTGATGAAGCAAAAAAGCAATACGTTTAATAGTTTTTTATTTATAACAAAAAATCGATCAATTTTTTTCGAAAAATCGATACTTCAAGTTCAAAACGTCACCAAATCGTCAATTTTTTTTTCCTTCATCGAACGATAGCTATATGTGTCTAAAGTAAAATGCTTTTTGGATTTTTGTTGCAGGATGAACGTGAAGGCTGTAATCGTGCACACCATCAAAAAAGGACCATCGCGCGTCGAGGGGGGTGGGAGGCGGATTTTTTGATGAAATTGTTTAAAAAATTTTTTGTATGTAGTAAACAGATCAATAAAACTATATGCCAAGTTTCACAAGTTTTCCGTTGTATACTTTCTTCACAAAAAAATTCCCAAAAAGCGGTAAATTTTGCGAAAAAAAAGACAATCCCCCCTTAATACATATTCCAATCCGCAGTACGGCCACACATATGTCCAGCCCGATCGGACAGAAAACCTCGCTCCGTTCGCCTGTCGAGTGAGCGAGAGGCAGAGACTTTTCCCCCACCGAGCTACCCATTCGTGTGCACGCTGCTGCGATATCGACTTGAGCGGTGCTCACGACTCGTGCAGCTACAAGGGAATCTGCAACCTCGACAGAGGCGATGCACACAAAATCATATTCCCGAACTCGCCGCCGCGATTTAGCGCCATTTCCGAGGCACGCCGAAAAGGGGAGCGTTGTTCCTCTCCCTACTAATCTCTGATGAAATTATCGAATCTTTGTTCATGCCATTCAATTGTTAGTCGTTTGTGAGTGTTTGTTAGACAAAATCCAGCGTTTGTTAGACTTTATGTATTTAATTATACGAAAAACAAATTTCATGTCGATGTTAGCCGCGGGAACATGGTTTTTTAATAATGTCGAACTTGTTTTCGTAACCAATCGTTTGTTAGTCGTTTGTAAGCGATTGTTAGTTGATTTTTATCGTTCGTTAGAGCTTAATTTTTGTTTTATTGTTAAAAAAACTTTTCATTCCCATAGCACGCTGCACGTCACATGAATTTGGCAGCATTGCCACGACGGCTGAGCACGGCTTTGCCCATGTTACTCCTCAATTCCAGCAAAATGCTGATTATGTCAACCCTACTCGATTGTTAGTCGTTTGTTAGACTTTATTTGTTTAATTATACGAAAAACAAATTTCATGTCAAAGTTAGCCGCGGGAAAAAGGTTTTCTAATGATTTCGAACTTTTCTTCGTAACCAATGGTTTGGCAACCAAAGTCGTGGCAAATGCTGCCAACTTCACGTGGCTTGCAGCGTGCTATTGGAATGAAAAGTTTTCTAACGACAAAATGAAAACCATGCTCTAACAAATTATAAAAATAGACTAACAATCACGCACAAGCGACGAACAAACGATTGGTAACGAAGAAAAGTTTGAAATCATTAGAAAACCATTTTCCCGCGGCTAACTTTGACATAAAATTTGTTTTTAGTATAATTAAATAAATAAAGTCTAACAAACGGTGGATTTTGTATAACAAACACTCACAAACGACCAAAAATCGAACGGCATGAAAAAAGATTTGATATTTTCATAGTCGGCGGCTAAGTTTATTGAGTTGTTGAAGTTGTTGAAGTTGTCCATGAAGTTGAAGGTGTTGAAGTTGTCCATGGAAATCCAGTTGAAAAGGGGGGCGCTGCTCTCCTGCCGAAACGAACTGAAGTCAGCAATGAACCAGTGCCGTACAATATGCAGACAGCACCCTTTGCTACTTCATATGCAGCGATAATTTCAAGGAGACTATAGGGAAGGAGTCCATTCTTCGTATGGTGAATGTGTATGAGAAACGTCCGTAAATTTTATTCAAGAGCGTGGTGTTAAATATGGCCTATAGGCGTTGTCCGTATTTTCAGTGTATCAAAAATACAGTAATACAGCCAGTGCACGCCCAATGGCCGGCGCGGAAACCACCAGTGGCCAGGCTGGCAACTAGCCAGCCAAAATGGATGAAGAAGAAGAAGCCAGTGCACAGAGCAGGAAGAATAGAGGTAAGGAGTAAGAACGCTGTGTCGTCGAAACGTCCGCAAAAGCGAGGGCGAGAAGGGCGGCGCTGCTCTGCTACCGCACCGAAATGAAGTCAGCAACAACCAGTGCCGTACGATATGCAGAAAGCACCCTTTGCTACCTCATATGGAGCGATAATTTGATCAAATGAATTGTAAAGGCAGTGCCGTACGATATGCAAACAGCACCCTTTGCTACTTCATACGGAGCGATCATTTCATAAAATGAATTGTCCAACCAGGTGGTCAAGGCAATTTCTGTATAGATACAATTCTTATATATAGATTGTTTTGGAGAATACCGAAATACAGAAATTAAGTCAATGTTTTTTTTGTTGCAGAAGCAGTAACAAACAAAATTTATTTATAGACACAAGGAAATTCATAAGAAATTTGCATCCAGACAAAAATTGTACAGATTATCACACATCATATTTACACATTATGACACGCTGTACAGATAAAGAATAATAACGAAATACAGAAATTAAGTCAATGTTTTTTTTTTCGTTGCGGAAACCGTAACAAACGCATTTATTTATGGACACAAGAAAATTCATTAAAATTCTAATCCAGACAAAAGTTTTACTCATTATCACATTTCATATTTACACATTATGATACGCTGTACAGATTAAGAATAATAACGAAATACAGATATTAAGTCAATGTGTTTTTTTTTCTTTGCGGAAGCAGTAAAAACATGTATTTATACACAAGAAAATTCATAAGAATTTTGAATTCAAACAAAATATTTACAAATTATCACACATCATATTTGCATATTATGACACGCTGTACAGAAAAAGAATAATAACGAAATACAGAATTAAGTCAATATATTTTTTTGGTTGCGGAAACCGTAACAAACAAAGTTTATTTATAGACAAGAAAAATCATAAGAGTTTTGCATCCAAACAAATTTTCACAAATTATCCCACATTATATTCATACATTGTGATACGCTGTACAGATAAATCGATCTCAGTTTTGATTTTTTCTCATCGACGGGACACTTGCTCCGTGTCTCGCGTTTGTGATAATTTTTATTTCACTCGGTACGATAATGGTCCGACAAAATGAAACCATCCTTTTTATGAATGTAAGTACTATTTTTCTTACCTAAGATTGATTGTTTCCGCCGCAGAACACTAAATATATTTTATACCCAGATACGATTATTGTTTTTACATCGAACACAATTCGCAAAATTGGTTAGCCCGAACACGCTTTATGCCAAAACGAACGACGAGCGGGAATCATCGATGACACATGACGTCGGTTGTGTTGTTGACGCTTAGTTCACTTCGGTGCGGTCATGCACTAGCGAAGCACGCTGTGAAAACACTAACTACTAAAATCCACAGTTTCACGGACGCTTTTGGATCGGGCTCGCCACAGGCGTTCGTACTCCTTACCTCTAGTCTTCCTGGCACAGGGTAAAACTGACTGTTATGGCGGCTGATTGTTGACGCTTGTAAAAAAAACACCTATCGCCCACTAAGATTGTTTGTTTGCGACGGCGACTTTAAAAGAGTATCGGACGAGGGAATATCGAAAAATTTACTTTTTAATTATAAATCTAATCTGATATTTTTTCCAAGTTTTTCTGTTTAGTTTTTAGGTTATACGTGGAACGTATTTTTGAAATCCGCGGACCTCGCGATTATTTAAGGTAATATATTTATTTTTCCCTCCTGCCCGTTATGCACTGACAGAGAAAATAGATCTATGTTCCTGGCACTGATGATCAGTCTGTACGTTCTGAAGCTTGTCTCAAAATCGAGAATTTAAATGAATTTCAAATACAATAAACCCCACCTTTAATGTTTTTGTTCAATATTTCAAAATGTCTTGAGATTAGTCAATTTAATACATGTCTATTTTTATTTCAGAAAGATGGGGAGACCGTGTGCAGTGCCAGGATGCCACAGTGGCCTTGCCAAAGATAACGCACAGCAAAAAAGATTAGGGCTGCACTGCTGTATTCTGTTTTCCATTCCGAAGGTAACATAATTATTCAATGCGTTAATCTACACTCTGCATGTCCTGCTTTCATTAAAAATATTTACAGTACAGCACCGTCCATACACTTCTAGAGTTTTTGTAACCTCGGATGTTTCATAGCCACGTAAAATATTTTCCAATGCTCACGTACGACTTGTAAGACATATTGCTGTTGTTTTTCATCTCTTGTAGCATGTAATTGAATGCTGATAATAATCGAACACTATGTATGACATATATTTTAAAAAAATGAAATACACATGATTTCATACCCGTTGCTGTGGCCTAAGACCTTAACGAAGATGTCTGGCGCTTCAGATAATCGGGGTTCTGAAAACAACGACGTTCGTCGCAACACTTTGCATCAGGGATAGTATTTTGCACATTACTTTTTTTATTATCTGTATACATATCTGTGATATTTGTGAGATGTTTAAACATATTCTTTTTACTTTCAGCATGCAAGGCCTATCCAAACAAACACAACCTGTGCATGGTCAACTTGATCGTGGAGGCCAGAAACTGCATACAACGAGAGAAGAAATATGGACAATCGTTGAATGTTCTTAAAATGTTTTCATTTCATTTTTTCCTGCTGATTAGAAAGGTTCCACCATAAATCGTGTTTTCGGACGATGATTTATTTTTGTTGACGTAATTTTATTAAAGACAAACAAATTAATTATTACATTGAAAAATATTTTTTCTGCAATGACAAGTGTTGATTGTCAAAATTTTATTTCAGACGTACATCAACCATCGATAAACACATTGACGTTGACAGCTTTTAGGAATCATTACTATTTTTATTTTCGTTATTGTGATTCTTATAACATATGTAATCAATAATCAAATTAATTTACGAATAAAAGGCATAAAAAAAATTCCATGAAAAAAAAAATTGCAGTTATAAAACAACTTTACGAGGAGAGAATCGAAAGCAGTACCTCGTGCGGTCCCATACAGTTTTTTGATATTGTGCGTAAAATTAAACTTAACAAACAAACGCATCTCAGTAATGGTTAGATTGTAAACTTTGGACTGTTGTTATCAGCATCTTTGAGTCTTAATAATATTTTAATAAATGTAAAATGTAAAATGATGCCTCATGGTAGCGGTGGCTCTCGTTATGCTGCGGATGATGCTCGCTACTGCGTAGCGAATCTCTGTGTTGATACTCTGGCTGCGGGTGGTGGGATAGCTTTTGCAAAGGATATTTCCAATGTGACTTGCAGGTGTATCGCTTCAATTCTTTCGATGAGTTGTCGTTGTCTAATGTCTGTCACCTTATGAGCGTTTAATATAAACTTGTAGTATCAGCATCACTTATAATTCACTGGGTGATCTAGGTTATGGCAATATGTACAGCGAGAACACGTGTGAGTCTTGTGATGATGCTCGCCACTGTGTAGCGAACCTCTTTCTTGCTACGGTCACTGCGGATGATGCTTGCTACTGCGTAGCAAACCTCTGTCTTGCTACGATCGCTGCGGGTAGTGCTATAGCTTGTGCAAAGGATATTTCCTATGTGACTTTCCGATGGATCACTTCAATTCTTTCTATGAGTTGTCGTTGTCTCATGTCTCTCACTTTATGAGCGTTTGTATATGACCTTGTAGTATAAGTATCACTTATAGTCCACTGGGTGATCTAGGTTATTGCAATTTGCACAGCAGAGGAGCTGTTTATCTGATAAGTTATTCAAAGTGCATTTTCCGTTTTTGTCTGAAGCACTACACTTGACGCAGTGGTATGTGAGGTTGCAATTTACATTCGGATGTTCCAGTCGCTGACATTTTCTACGTCCTTTACACACTATAATCTCGGCCACCTAACCACATTTGAATGGAATTTATATTTACGTTGGATATACATTATTATGGCATTTTTTGGGTGTTTTTTTTCATAATTAGGTGGGTAGTTGCACTATGACCTAAATGTAGAAACATCTTAAGGCACTAGTACAGCTACACGAAATTTACTTATAAAATGAATTAAGGTTAAGAAAATAAAAAATTTCAGCTTATGTGACAGCTAATAACAACACAGACAGCTGATTATAACGCATGCGCAAAACATACATGTATATAGAGTATACAATGACTAACGTTCCCAGCGCCACTTATGCGGAACCCTTATTTGTTGCACTTTTACGGACGCGCCAGAATGCGAAGATTGGACTCCTTCCCTATAGTCTCCTTACATAATTTGATAAAATTAATTGTAAAACCAGTGCCGTATGATATGCAAAAAGCACCCTTTGCTTCTTCATATGTAACGGTAATTTGATCACATTAATTGTGAAACCAGTTGGTGAGGAAATTTCTGTATATTAGATCGATAGAATTTTTATATACATATGTTGTGCCCCGGCTTCTGACGATGCGCGGAGAGCACGGAATTTCGCTCTCGAGTAAGTTGACACCGTGGGTTGTCGGATGCTCGAGGGCGAGGGTATGTGAGGATTTTTCCCGTTCCGAGTAAATCTCCAATTCGGGATATTGCAATTTGAACAACTTATATTTTATTTAAAATTAGGCAACAATATTACAATTCTTTTTATGCCTTGAGACCGACCTCCTCGGCTTCTGGCCGAAGACTGCCTTTCGATTAATTCTTTCGGCTAATTGTTAACTAGGGTTTTCGCAACCAATCGTTCGAGAACGTTCGATTCGTTCGATTGCGACTCAGCGTTTTTCCGGCTGAGTCGAGCGGAATATCGGGCTT
>OY723385.1:23669882-23769882 GCA_963210295.1 Ophion ellenae | reverse complement strand
ATTTGGAGTGTTTTTTTTTACTAATTATAGAGAGAAGATGAGAGTGTGCAAAGACTGATGGCGAGAACGTAGCAGAGGATATGTATCAATATCATGAAGCATCTACTATTGATTACCACATGTGTTTTTCATATGATGAATCGCTATCATAGTATCGATCACATCACAGCGTCGATTTCATATCATAGTTCGTGACAGAACTGGAAAAACTGTGCATAAAATACATTTTCTACGAAAATTAATGCTCGTCATGAGTTAATTCTGATACCTTCACGCTATGGCAATAATTGTGCATTCAGTCATCATCAACCACTAGAGGTAGAAGTTGAATTACGCAAGATACAATGGCATATGCCCCAAATAATTCTAGATGAGATCAATAAATTGTCATTACTTCGAACATTGGAAAGTTGGCGATACTTGAATATGAGTTTTCGCTCTTGGGATCTATACGACTGTCCATCGCTTCAAAGCACAACGAAACATCCATGGACCGTAAAAGCTGCCTCCCAAGTAGAGCAACCAAAATAGGTAATTGGTGCGGTGCAGACTGGTAAAAAGATAATGTATGGTAAAGGACATTATATTATTCACCGACTGCAAAATCACAAGTGCTAAACTTTATCTCAATTCAGCATTCTTTTCTCAAGATGATTCGAATTAGGACTTCAAAAAAGTTTCGACATTTTGTTCAATATGTACTCTCGATTTTGTAAATACCATTGTGACTGCAATAGTGATCGTTCTTTACTAACCATCGCCAAGTCTTAATGTAACGGCCCTCCCACGGTTAATGATTGATCACATCAGAACGAGCCTGTAAAGAAGATGCTACCGTAGATGTGTGAATAGAGTTCGAATGCAAAGAAGATTCACCACTGAATACAACTGCATATTGTTTGAATCTTACATGATCGCATTGTTGAATATTGTCCATTGACCGACATTATCCATAAAATTGCATGGATCGGTAAAATCTGCGATATACGAAGCATCATGGTTGATTCGCAATCATCATGGTCTAAAGTGGGCATATGGAAACGTTCCATATAGCATGGCTGAAGGTTCAATAACAGCTGAAGTTGAAGGTTCAACGGACGGCGATATGTGTCCTATCGTATATGTTGAGGGTCATGAAAAACAAGAATGGCTAGCTGATATAATAAATATGAAAAATGAGCTATTTATTGAGTCGTTGAATATAGACTTTGACGATATGGATGTCTCAAGTAAATTAGGTGGAAGTTTTACTCTACGATGTGAAAAGCATAAAAACAGATGTGTCTTACAAAATGTATTTAAAATATTCAATGGGTGACTGAATCATAAACATTCATGCAAACAAGAGAAATGTAACATTATGTACTTTTTATTCTGCTCACCCCGTACTTAGTTATGTCCGCAACACCTGATATCGGATTGTGCAACTGAATACAATATTACTTTCAAATGTGAAACTCATTTTTTTTGTATGGAATTTGATTGAAAATAATTTAATATAATCGCTCAATGGTAATCGAAGACATTTATCAGTATACGTTCGGTAGATCTTCGTGAACCGTTTGTTGGAAGTTTGCGAGGCATTCGAAGATTTTCGATAGTCGTTCGTGAAACGTTTCATAGACTTCCGAAGACATTCATAAGACGTTCGAAGCCATTTAAGTGACGTTAGAAAACATTCACAAGGCGTTTGAAGACACGCATGAAGGGTTCAAAGGGTTTCAAGAGACTTTCTACGACGCTCATGAGGCGTTTAAAGATCTTCGTGAGACATTCTAGAGACTGTCAAAAACGTTCATAAGACGTTTGAAGACATTCATGCGAGGTGCGAATAACTTCGGAGACTTTCGAAGACGTTCAAGAGATCTGCGACGATATTTATAATACGTTTAAAGACATCGATGAGGGGTTCGAAGACGTTTAAGAGACTTTAAAAGACATTCACAAGGGGTTTTAAGACGTTCAAGAAACATTCGAATACGTTCAAGAGACTTTCGACGACATTCATAACACGTTTGAAGACATTCATGAGGGATTCGAAGACGCTTAAGAGAGGCTTTCAAAGACATTCACGAGAGGTTTGTTCAAAACACATTCATAATACGTTTAAAGACATTCAAGAGACGTTCGAAAACATTCATAAGACGTTTGAATACACGCATGAGGGGTTCAAAGAGTTTAAAGAGACTTTCTACGACGATCATGAGACGTTTGAAGATGTTCGTGAGACATTCAAGAGACTTTCGAAAACGTTCATAAGAAGTTTGAAAACATTCATGAGAGGTGCGAAGACCTTCAGAGGCTTTCGAAGACATTCAAGAGATCTCTGACAATATTTATAATACGTTTGAAGACATCGATGAGGGGTTCGACGGCGCTTCAGAGACTTTCAAAAGACATTCACGAGGAGTTTGAAGATGTTCAAGAAACTTTCGAATACGTTCTAGAGACTTTCGACGACATTCATAAAACGTTTGAAGCCATTCATGGGGGTTCGAGGACGCTTGAGAGACTTTCAAAGACATTCACGAGGGGTTCGAAGACGTTCAAGAGACTTTCGACGACATTCATAAGACGTTTGAAGACTTGCATAAGGCCTTCAAAGAGTTTCAAGATACTTTCTACGACGATCATGAGACGTATGAAGATGTTCGTGAGACATTCAAAAGACTTTCGAAAACGTTCATAAGAAGTTTGAAGACATTCAAAAGAGGTGCGAGGACGTTCAGAGACTTTCGAAGACATTCAAGAGATCTTTAACGATATTCATAATACGTTTGATGATATCGATGAGGGGTTCGATGACATTTTAGAGACTTTCAAAGACATTCACGAGGGGTTTTGAAGACGTTCAAGAAACTTTCGAATACGTTCAAGAGACTTTCGACGACATTCATAATACGTTTGATTACATTCATGAGCGGTTCGAAGACGCTTGAGACACTTTCAAAGACATTCCCGAGGGGTTCGAAGACGTTCAAGAAACTTTCGACGGCGTACATAATACGTTTAAAGACATTCATGTGGGGTTCCAAGACGCTTGAGAGACTTTCAAAGACATTCGCGAGAGGTGCGAAGACCTTCAGAGACTTTCGAAGACATTCAAGAGATCTTTAACGATATTCATCATACGTTTAACGACATCGATGAGGGGTTCGACGATGTTTTAGAGACTTTCAAAGACATTCACGAGGGGTTTGAAGACGTTCAAGAAACTTTCGAATACGTTCGAGAGACTTTCGACGACATTCATAATACGTTTGAAGACATTCGTGAGGGGTTCGAAGACGCTTGAGAGACTTTCAAAGACATTCACGAGGGCTTCGAAGACGTTCAAGAGACTTTCGACGACATTCATAAGACGTTTGAAGACCTGCATGAGGCCTCCAAAGAGTTTCAAGAGACTTTCTACGACGATCATGAGACGTTTGAAAATGTTCGTGAGACATTCAAAAGACTTTCGAAAACGTTCATAAGAAGTTTGAAGACATTTATGAGAGGTACGAAGACCTTCAGAGACTTTCGAAGACATTCAAGAGATATTTAACGATATACATAATACGTTTGAAGACATCAATGAGGGGTTCGACGACGTTTTAGAGACTTTCAAAGACATTCACGAGGGGTTTGAAGACGTTCAAGAAACTTTCAAATACGTTCAAGAGACCTTCGACGACATTCATAATACGTTTTAAGACATGCATGAGGCCTCCAAAGAGTTTCAAGAGACTTTCGACGACGACCATGAGACGTATGAAGATGTTCGTGAGACACTCAAAAGGCTTTCGAAAACGTTCATAAGAAGTTTGAAGACATTCATGAGAGGTGCGAAGACCTTCAGAGACTTTCGAAGACATTCAAGAGATCTTTGACAATATTCATAATACGTTTGACGATATCGATAGGGGAGTTCGACGACGTTTTAGAGACTTTCAAAGACATTCACGAGGGGTTTAAAGATGTTCAAGAAACTTTCGAATACGTTCAAGAGACTTCCGACGACATTCATAATACGTTTGAAGACATTCATGTGGGGTTCGAAGACGCTTGAGAGACTTTCAAAGACATCCACGAGGGGTTCGAAGACGTTTATGACACTTTTGACGGCGTACATAAGACGTTTGAAGACATGCATGAGGCCTTCAAAGAGTTTCGAGAGACTTTCTACGACGATCATGAGACGTATGAAGATGTTCGTGAGACATTCAAAAGACTTTCGAAAACGTTCATAAGAAGTTTGAAGACATTCATAACAGGTGCGAAGACCTTCAGAGACTTTCGAAGACATTCAAGAGATCTTTAACGATATTCATCATACGTTTAACGACATCGATGAGGGGTTCGACGATGTTTTAGAGACTTTCAAAGACATTCACGAGGGGTTTGAAGACGTTCAAGAAACTTTCGAATACGTTCGAGAGACTTTCGACGACATTCATAATACGTTTGAAGACATTCATGAGGGGTTCGAAGACGCTTGAGAGATTTTCAAAGACATCCACGAGGGGTTCGAAGACGTTCAAGAGACTTTTGACGGCGTACATAATACGTTTGAAGACATTCATGTGGGGTTCGAAGACGCTTAAGCGACTTACAAAGACATTCACGGGAGGTTTAAAGCCGTTCAAGAAGCTTTCGAAGACGTTCAGAAATCTTCGACAACATGCATAATACGATCTTAGACGACATCCATAAACCGAAGACTTTCATGGCGTTTCAGTTTCGCTGGAATTGTTTCGGTTCGTTTGGGATTTTCACAGTTTTGGTGGAACGTGTTTGAGTTTGTCTGGGTGCGCACCCAAAACTGTGAAAATCCCAAACGAACCGAAACAATTCCAGCGAAACTGAAACGCCATGAAAGTCTTCGGTTTATGGATGTCGTCTAAGATCGTATTATGCATGTTGTCGAAGATTTCTGAACGTCTTCGAAAGCCTCTTGAACGGCTTTAAACCTCCCGTGAATGTCTTTGTAAGTCGCTTAAGCGTCTTCGAACCCCACATGAATGTCTTCAAACGTATTATGTACGCCGTCAAAAGTCTCTTGAACGTCTTCGAACCCCTCGTGGATGTCTTTGAAAATCTCTCAAGCGTCTTCGAACCCCTCATGAATGTCTTCAAACGTATTATGAATGTCGTCGAAAGTCTCTCGAACGTATTCGAAAGTTTCTTGAACGTCTTCAAAACCCTCGTGAATGTCTTTGAAAGTCTCTAAAACATCGTCGAACCCCTCATCGATGTCGTTAAACGTATGATGAATATCGTTAAAGATCTCTTGAATGTCTTCGAAAGTCTCTGAAGGTCTTCGCACCTGTTATGAATGTCTTCAAACTTCTTATGAACGTTTTCGAAAGTCTTTTGAATGTCTCACGAACATCTTCATACGTCTCATGATCGTCGTAGAAAGTCTCTCGAAACTCTTTGAAGGCCTCATGCATGTCTTCAAACGTCTTATGTACGCCGTCAAAAGTCTCTTAAACGTCTTCGAACCCCTCGTGGATGTCTTTGAAAGTCTCTCAAGCGTCTTCGAACGCCACATGAATGTCTTCAAACGTATTATGAATGTCGTCGGAAGTCTCTTGAACGTATTCGAAAGTTTCTTGAACATCTTTAAACCCCTCGTGAATGTCTTTGAAAGTCTCTAAAACGTCGTCGAACTCCCCTATCGATATCGTCAAACGTATTATGAATATCGTCAAAGATCTCTTGAATGTCTTCGAAAGTCTCTGAAGGTCTTCGCACCTCTCATGTATGTCTTCAAACTTCTTATGAACGTTTTCGAAAGCCTTTTGAGTGTCTCACGAACATCTTCATACGTCTCATGGTCGTCGTCGAAAGTCTCTTGAAACTCTTTGGAGGCCTCATGCATGTCTTAAAACGTATTATGAATGTCGTCGAAGGTCTCTTGAACGTATTTGAAAGTTTCTTGAACGTCTTCAAATCCCTCGTGAATGTCTTTGAAAGTCTCTAAAACGTCGTCGAACCCCTCATTGATGTCTTCAAACGTATTATGTATATCGTTAAATATCTCTTGAATGTCTTCGAAAGTCTCTGAAGGTCTTCGTACCTCTCATAAATGTCTTCAAACTTCTTATGAACGTTTTCGAAAGTCTTTTGAATGTCTCACGAACATTTTCAAACGTCTCATGATCGTCGTAGAAAGTCTCTTGAAACTCTTTGGAGGCCTCATGCAGGTCTTCAAACGTCTTATGAATGTCGTCGAAAGTCTCTTGAACGTCTTCGAACCCCTCACGAATGTCTTCAAACGTATTATGAATGTCGTCGAAAGTCTCTAGAACGTATTCGAAAGTTATTTAAACGTCTTTAAACCGTTCGTGAATGTCTTTGAAAGTCTCTAAAACATCGTCGATCCCCTCATCGATGTCTTCAAACGTATTATGAATATTGTCAAAGCACTTTTGAATATCTTCGAAAGTCTCTGAATGTCTTCGCACCTCTCGTGAATGTCTTTGAAAGTCTCTCAAGCGTCTTGGAACCCCACATGAATGTCTTTAAACGTATTATGTACGCCGTCGAAAGTTTCTTGAACGTCTTCGAACCCCTCGGGAATGTCTTTGAAAGTGTCTCAAGCGTCTTCGAACCGCTCATGAATGTAATCAAACGTATTATGAATGTCGTCGAAAGTCTCTTGAACGTATTCGAAAGTTTCTTGAACGTCTTCAAAACCCCTCGTGAATGTCTTTGAAGGTCTCTAAAATGTCATCGAACCCCTCATCGATATCATCAAACGTATTATGAATATCGTTAAAGATCTCTTGAATGTCTTCGAAAGTCTCTGAAGGTCCTCGCACCTCTTTTGAATGTCTTCAAACTTCTTATGAACGTTTTCGAAAGTCTTTTGAATGTCTCACGAACATCTTCATACGTCTCATGATCGTCGTAGAAAGTATCTTGAAACTCTTTGAAGGCCTTATGCAAGTCTTCAAACGTCTTATGAATGTCGTCGAAAGTCTCTTGAACGTCTTCAAACCCCTCGTGAATGTCTTTGAAAGTCTCTCAAGCGTCCTCGAACCCCCATGAATGTCTTCAAACGTATTATGAATGTCGTCGAAAGTCTCTAGAACGTATTCGAAAGTTTCTTGAACATCTTTAAACTCCTCGTGAATGTCTTTGAAAGTCTCTGAAGCGCCGTCGAACCCCTCATCGATGTCTTCAAACGTATTATAAATATTGTCAAAGATCTCTTGAATGTCTTCGAAAGCCTCTGAAGGTCTTCGCACCTCTCATGAATGTTTTCAAACTTCTTATGAACGTTTTCGAAAGTCTCTTGAATGTCTCACGAACATCTTCAAACGTCTCATGATCGTCGTAGAAAGTCTCTTTAAACTCTTTGAACTCCTCATGCGTGTATTCAAACGTCTTATGAATGTTTTCGAACGTCTCTTGAATGTCTTTAAACGTATTATGAATGTGTTTTGAACAAACCTCTCGTGAATGTCTTTAAAAGCCTCTCTTAAGCGTCTTCGAATCCCTCATGAATGTCTTCAAACGTGTTATGGATGTCGTCGAAAGTCTCTTGAACGTATTCGAATGTTTCTTGAACGTCTTAAAACCCCTTGTAAATGTCTTTTAAAGTCTCTTAAACGTCTTCGAACCCCTCATCGATGTCTTTAAACGTATTATAAATATCGTCGCAGATCTCTTGAACGTCTTCGAAAGTCTCCGAAGGTATTCGCACCTCGCATGAATGTCTTCAAACGTCTTATGAACGTTTTTGAAAGTCTCTTGAATGTCTCACGAAGATCTTTAAACGCCTCATGAGCGTCGTAGAAAGTCTCTTGAAACCCTTTGAACCCTTCATGCGTGTCTTCAAACGCCTTGTGAATGTTTTCTAACGTCACTTAAATGGCTTCGAACGTCTTATGAATGTCTTCGGAAGTCTATGAAACGTTTCACGAACGACTATCGAAAATCTTCGAATGCCTCGCAAACTTCCAACAAACGGTTCACGAAGATCTACCGAACGTATACTGATAAATGTCTTCGATTATCATTGGGCGATTATATTAAATTATTTTCAATCAAATTCCATACAAAAAAAAATGAGTTTCACATTTGAAAGTAATATTGTATTCAGTTGCACAATCCGATATCAGGTGTTGCGGACATAACTAAGTACGGGGTGAGGAGAATAAAAAGTACATAATGTTACATTTCTCTTGTTTGCATGAATCTTTATGATTCAGTCACCCATTGAATATTTTAAATACATTTTATAAGACACACCTGTTTTTATGCTTTTCACATCGTAGAGTAAAACTTCCATCTAATTTACTTGAGACATCCATATCGTCAAAGTCTATATTCAACGACTCAATAAATAGCTCATTTTTCATATTTATTATATCAGCTAGCCATTCTTGTTTTTCATGACCCTCAACATATACGATAGGACACATATCGCCGTCCGTTGAACCTTCAACTTCAGCTGTTATTGAACCTTCAGCCATGCTATATGGAACGTTTCCATATGCCCACTTTAGACCATGGTGATTGCGAATCAACCATGATGCTTCGTATATCGCAGATTTTACCGATCCATGCAATTTTATGGATAATGTCGGTCAATGGACAATATTCAACAATGCGATCATGTAAGATTCAAACAATATGCAGTTGTATTCAGTGGTGAATCTTCTTTGCATTCGAACTCTATTCACACATCTACGGTAGCATCTTCTTTACAGGCTCGTTCTGATGTGATCAATCATTAACCGTGGGAGGGCCGTTACATTAAGACTTGGCGATGGTTAGTAAAGAACGATCACTATTGCAGTCACAATGGTATTTACAAAATCGAGAGTACATATTGAACAAAATGTCGAAACTTTTTTGAAGTCCTAATTCGAATCATCTTGAGAAAAGAATGCTGAATTGAGATAAAGTTTAGCACTTGTGATTTTGCAGTCGGTGAATAATATAATGTCCTTTACCATACATTATCTTTTTACCAGTCTGCACCGCACCAATTACCTATTTTGGTTGCTCTACTTGGGAGGCAGCTTTTACGGTCCATGGATGTTTCGTTGTGCTTTGAAGCGATGGACAGTCGTATAGATCCCAAGAGTGAAAACTCATATTCAAGTATCGCCAACTTTCCAATGTTCGAAGTAATGATAATTTATTGATCTCATCTAGAATTATTTGGGGCATATGCCATTGTATCTTGCGTAATTCAACTTCTACCTCTAGTGGTTGATGATGACTGAATGCACAATTATTGCCATAGCGTGAAGGTATCAGAATTAACTCATGACGAGCATTAATTTTCGTAGAAAATGTATTTTATGCACAGTTTTTCCAGTTCTGTCACGAACTATGATATGAAATCGACGCTGTGATGTGATCGATACTATGATAGCGATTCATCATATGAAAAACACATGTGGTAATCAATAGTAGATGCTTCATGATATTGATACATATCCTCTGCTACGTTCTCGCCATCAGTCTTTGCACACTCTCATCTTCTCTCTATAATTAGTAAAAAAAAACACTCCAAATAAGCATCTACAGTGAATGGATGTATTGCTTTCCGATTGGAGTTGGTGATTTGGAACCACTTATTAGTATCATTTGATAGTCGGATGGCGCAGTGCTTTATTGCTCCATAATCGATCTTATGTGATTGTAGTTTATCCGTTGATCTAAAGTAATGCAGACACCTGCGAAATACTGGATCGTTGTTTAATTCGTCTAGCACATATGACGGTATAGTAATTGTGTTAACTTCACACACCGATGGCATATATATATTTTTTAATGGCTGCCTCTGTTCTGCGCTCACGAGGCTTGATAGGTTCTTTATCTATGTGATATGTTATACATTGTTATCTTCGGTATCTTGTATGTATAGCAAATTGATATGCTTTTCTTTTTCTTATGTTGAGCCTCGCGTATCGGAGCAATGTCTTCTTCGGTGGTAGACACATTGATGGATAAATTGTTTTGAAGCACAATTTTTTAATTTTTAATTTGACCTATAGTTACTGGGAATCCAATATTCGATAGATTCAATACCGTTGAATAATGCATGTAAGAAGATCCGTGGTCACTGTTTCGTTCAGCTGTGAGCATAAAGCTGTGACTGCCACCCATGCGAACCGTGTATTATCTCTTGATTGCACATTAATCGCAGCCTTCATAATCATTATTTCCCGCGGCAATGGGATATAACATTCAACGCGTATTGATTTATACTTATTCACATTTATTGTAAGATTACGTATTTTTCGTAAAGCTCAACCACTTCCACGTTGTTGAAATTCATCGAGCCGGGGTTAAAGTATAGGCCATCACGCGTTCAAGTCAAGTTCTCGCCACATTAACCCATCACCGATGTGTCCTACACCCATGCATATAAAATGCCTGTGCATGGAATACTTCAATTCTTCCAGATGCGGTATTTGGCCTATCAATGACCATTGATGTTTAGTTGATAATCGTTGGCGCTTAATTCGGCTTTGCGTCTTCAGTACTTCGATGAACTCGACGATCTGTTGCCTCCACACAGCAAAGTCGTCGATCGAACTTAAGAGCGTGGCTTGGTTGTGCAAGATTTCTTCTGATGGTTTATTGTTGTTCTCCATATTAACGAGTTGAAAAGTCTTCCCAGAGAGATATGTTAACTCACTGCTTTATTCAAAGTGTGACCACGTTTGAGCGCTGCCGATGATTAAAAACGGTCTCCCATCAGAAAATATTTTTGTCGTTCCCTTCTAGCTCGGAAAATGTAATAGAATCACCTCCATCAGATTTTTTTAAATATCACGTTGATATCTTTTATCGCAGAAAGCATGAAGAATAAATTCATACCCAGAACGAGCCGGTCGGGGTTCAACGGGAGCAAAAAAAAATCAATAAATAAATAAATAACTAAATAAAATAAAAATAAAATAAAATAAATATAAATAAAAGGCAAAAAAATTGTAATACATACCTCGTTTTCGTATATGTGTTTCGGATAGTCAAGACATTACTTGAGCGGAATGTCATTTTTTCAAAATGTTCCCTATGCTCGGAGGGTGGCTTCGAACGTCGACGTGGAAAAATATGCCTTAAGAATATGGCTGATTTGGTAAGTATTGTAAAGCTTCAAGTATCACTTGAATAGGTTTGATGTTGCTCTGCGAAGAGCCCTATGATTCGTGACAGACTTCATACATACGGGAACATGCGGCAACATATATTGAAAACTCTATGATGCTCTGTATAATACGCAAGTTCAGTCTCCATGACCTAGACGCTGTTCTGTAGAGATCGCGAAAGTCAATGATTGGCGAGCCTGGCTAGCTTTCACCTCCACGAGTGCACACTTTTCTGGACAGCAGATGCCTACCCCACAGGGATAGTTAAGGGAAAAAAAGCCGTCCTCTTCATGTATCGCTTCAAATTAACGAAATTTGCCTACCCATATATGACCATTACATGTACACATCGTGTGTGTGTGTGTGTGTGTGTGTGTGTGTGTGTGTGTGTGTGTGTGTGTGTGTGTGTGTGTGTTTTATTTTCACACGGACTAAATAGTGTAGAAAGAAAAACACTGCATCGATGCTAATCTTTTTTATGCCTATAATAAATTAGCAGATTTATGGGTTTTCAACGGTCACTCACCACTACCTGACCCCCGCCCCCACAAAACACTCGTCGACGACGGCTTCCCCCTCCCGACAGTCACTCTTCGGACCACATGGCTACCCCCTCCACAGAGACCCCTAACGTCACGTCCCCGCGCTGGACCCCCCCCCCCTTCCGCCAGGCACTTGGCTTCCCCGCGCTGGACCCCGCCGCCCCGCTCCCCCCTGAGATGCCTGGGTTAGAACCGCCCTAGCTCTTCTACTTTTACATTTGGATAATTCGTTTTCTGAGAATGACAGATATTCTCGACGCTCTCGATCAATTATAACATTTTTTACGGTCGTTTCTATTAACCGAAACGTGTCTTTTTCTACTCTTACGGGTAGAGCATAGACTTTATTCACATTGAACTCGTTGTTGTTCATTAATGGAATTTTTATCACAACGGTGAGGGTATTTTGAATACTATATGCGCCTAATTCAGAAATTTCCAGTAATTCGTTAACTTTTTCTGGACGTATTTTTGTCGGAAAATTCAGTCCTTTTGGTAGATTGGGTAATGCTTCTATTAGATACGCATAGAGTTGTCTAGGCGGCAATATTGTAGGATTAACGATTCCTTTTGGCAAGCCTACTAAAAAGTTAGATTGTTGACGTATATCGTTTAATAAGGATTCGATTATTACGCTAATAGTTGTTAATTTCTCGTCCAATTGTTGACATGTTAAAATATCTATTACGAGATTTTTCATTCCATGGTGTAAATTGTTTACTCAACGGCCTAGTGTTTCTTCGTTTGTCTCTTCTGTCGTCCTAACTGTTGAGATTAATAACCTGCAAAAAGAATTTGCCTTTTTTTTCAATACATTTTTCTTGCATGCAATTTTTTTAATTGCGATTTCTTCTCTCTCTATTCTTTTTCTTCTTTTTTAACTTGGAATGTAACCATATGCGAAAGATTTGGTTTATATTTGTTTTTCTTTTCATTTTCCTCTCTTTATTTAATTATTATTATTATTTTTATTCATTATTTTCTTTTTGTATTTACTCGAAAAATTGATTTGCATATTATTCAATATATATATATATATATTTTTTTTTATATTTGGTTTTTTTAGACTCTTGCTCTCATTGGATTTTTCATATATATATATATATATATATATATATATATATATATATATATACGCCATTTTTATATTTTTTCATTTATTATTCGTTTTGTTTCTTTAGAAACCTAGAGCTTTTCCTATTGTTCTTCTTGTAAATTTTATTTTATTTATTTATTCTCTCTTTTCGACTATTTTATTTGCTGATTTTTGTTATAGATTCTTTCATTCATTTGAACGTTATTTTATTTGGTTTTATTTACTTTATCTTTCCATTTCATTTCATATTAGTTCATTTATTCTTTTATTTTTATCTCTGTATTTCATTATCTTTTATTTTATGATTTTAGTTTTATTTTTATTTATATATTTTTTTGTTGAACGGGTGGCAGCTCGCCACCCGTACGCGAATCCGTCGCGTGACGTTGGCCGCTAGGGTGCGCACCAATGGTGGTGCTTGCCACCTACTTCTCACTCGGGTGTCACGGGGTAAAGAGTGAAAACGTATTTTTACCTTTACTTTTATGCTGAACAAAGGTTCTCTTTATTGAAAATACGTAGATATGTTTTCAAATACAAGTTTCGAATGAATAAGACGCTCCGTCAGGCAGAGCGCGGGTTTAAATAGAATTCCTATCGCTAGAGGTCTAGAGTAGGGGTACCCAGGAGGGGAACCCGACAGTAGGCAGCGCCAAGTGCTGCCGTGCGGTAAAAAGTACAAGCTCTTTAATACTAAGGGGTTTCGGCAGGCGAACCCACATGTGAGGCGAAAGAATCCCTGGACAATTTTATAGACTTCGCAAGGCAGAAGGTAAGGTGCTGCTTTGCGGCAACATCCGTCACCACCGCGATTCGAGGCGGAGAATCATGGTTGGTGGTAGCATATGCTATCTAGGCATTACATTCCCCCTTCTAGATTCGCCTTACACCTGAAAGGCGTATTTTTTCGCTGGGAGTTACACTCTCGCTGGAACGCGAATGTCGTCTTCGGATTTCTGGCTCATGTTCAACCTCCGGAGTTTCTTCCCTCACATATCGCACAATAGGGGTTGGATTTCTATTATTAATCGTATTGTGTAGGCAAAATAAATTTATACAGATACTGGGCATACATCGAGATAACAGTCCCAGTATTCCACACTTGTACATTAGTCCCAGGCTGAGTATGGCCATGCTTACATAACCTAAATATGTCAGTGTTCCTGAGGCAGTCTCTGTCCATGTTTTTGTACGTCGATTCTGTCTGACTTTATTTAGGGAACTTTCAACGTCGTCGAGTCTCAACCCGAGATCTTTCATTATTTGCGGGTGGATTTCATTTTGGAGAGGTACTAACCGACTATTCAACAAATGCAGGTCGGTGACATCAAATGGAAATTCGACAGTCTTATTGTACGTGAAGTCCCGACGAACCTCGCTCGAACGATACAGCTTCATCAGAGCTCCATTCGTAAGGAGGGTGCAATCACTTGTGGATGTTACAAGAATGGGATCGCATATTTCAAACCGAGAAGACTTTCCGTCGCACAGTGTCTGGATCTCAACGGTTTCGCTTGGAATTATTATATATCCCTTTCTATCAGTTAGTGGTATGTATGTTAACGTTTTTATAAAAAATGGTGAGACGTTACATTGCTCAATAGGATTTTTTTGACTTTTCAGAATGGACGTTTCGCAGTTAAAGGTTTCAGCGAGCAAATACGTTGGTTGTTAGCGTTTGCAAATGTAGTGTAATAGTATTTTCTTACATTTGTCGATTTGTGGTTTATCTTTGGGGATATATGAAACGATAGGAGTGCTTAACAATAAATATTCATTCTGTGGTAGTACACCCTGGAAATTGCCATTTCGTTTGTAAGGTATAGAGATAAACCTAGTAAGTTTCCAATCTCCCGTTTCTGGAAGCGGAATTCTGAGTATGTATATTATTTGCATTCTTCGTATCTGTACAGTCACTTCAGAAATGTCAATTATGTGTCCATAGTTCGTTTCAGTATTCTCGATTGGGTAGCTTGTGTGATAGGTTTTTTCAAATTCTGCTATACTATTTTTCAGGATGGTAGGAGTCAGAAGTTGGGAGTGGATAATTCCATTTTTTTCCGCTGCTCACAGCATCGAGTATCATGTTTATGTCGGTATTTAATTCATCCAACATTAAGGCGCAGATAGTTAATTGGTTACTCAGGAAAATATCTTTTGTCTGATTGTTCAAGGTATTAATAAGAAAATTGTAATTTTCAAGGTTCTTCTTGCTTTCCTCAGTAAGGGCAGCGATAGCATGACTTTCCGAATTCAACATGATTTTGATGATTTTCGTTTGGTTGGAAATACTGTTTGCCAATATTTTATTGTTCTCGTAGAGCTTATCGAATTCTCTATTGATGTAGTCCAAATCGCTCTGGTCTAAGGTTCCAAACAATACTTTAGATAGGCTTCCAACAGCGTTGATTAATCCTCTCTTACTTCGAAATGTTGTTTCGCGCAATACGCTTCCAAGAATGTTCCTCAGGGTATCCAATCGTTCCAGTCGTCCCTCAAGGATTTTCATCTCGAGCTCCTCGCTACAATGTCCGCAGGCAGCAACCGTGTCAGTGAAAATTTCATTGAGCTTGATGTAGCGTTCCTGAATCTGACTCATGTCGATTCCTACGACCAACTTCCATTCGTCGTGGTAGGTCTGCGCTGTCCCGATATATTCGGAATATATTGTTGATCCCTTTAACGAAGTAGTTGTCAGTTCGCCACCAATGGTTGTGATGAGAATGAAGAGGAGCACTAGTTCCTTCGCCCGCATCCTACGACATGTTTAAAGTAGGGTTTCAGTCGATTCACGTGCACATTTACTTCCTTATCATTGGCTATTATTTTATAGTGGTTGTTTGACAATTCTGACGTTATTTCAAAAGGTCCAGTCCATTCCGGAGAGAGCTTATTTTGTTTATGGTCGTTGTGGATCATGACCTTGTCACCTGGTTTGAAGATTGGCATGACTATAGCTATCTTGGAGTCGTGTATTTCTTTATGCTTAATTTTTGCTTGTAGCAATTTGTCTCTTGCTCGTTCTAAATAATGATTATGCCGTTTTCTCCATGCGTTGACGAGTTCATGATGTGTAAGGAGAGTAGTGGTTCCTAGGATAGAAGGCAAATTGGCCTGTCGTCCAAAGGTGAGCTCAAAAGGGGTTTGATCGAGACTCTCATGTTTCGACGTATTGTAAGCCAGAGTGATAAATTTTAAATTTTCATCCCAATCGCTAGCATTGTTATCCATCGTTGTTTTGATGAGGTCTTTTAGTACAGCGTGTGTTCTTTCAAGGGATCCATTGCCTTGCGGATGAAACGCTGTCGTTTTCACGTGATTAATTCGGAAAAGGTTCTCAAAGTCTTGCATTAGGTTGGATATAAAATTTGTACCTTGGTCTGTGAGTATACTTTTAGGCGAGCCGAATATATAAATGAAGTGTTCGAATAATTGGTCGATGATGGTTTCGCTATCTGTTCTAGCAAGAGGTATCAGTGCCAGATACTTTGTCAGTGTGTCTTGAATGCTTAAGATGTATTTGTTGCCTTTGCTAGAGACGGGTAGCGGTCCGAAGATGTCCATAGCTATTTTGTCATTTGGTTCGAGTGCTGTATCAGGGATTACTGCTTCCGAACGTGGTCGTATACGTGTTAACTTATGTCGTTGGCAAATGTCACAACTTTTAACAAACTGTATGATATCCTTTTCGATTCCTTTCCACTGCGCGATCTTCTTGATTCTGTCAAGGGTTTTATTTTCGCCGAAGTGTTGGCTAGCCGGAGAACCGTGTGCTTCTTTAATAATCTTGTTTTTTTCTTCTGGTGTCAATTCGGTTTTGTCCGTAAGGCAAATCATTAATTTGTAATCTGGGATTACTTCGTGTGATATAAAATCGCAAATCTGACGTAATCGTAGTTTGTCTGTTGTCGTAAACTGTGGGTCACAGAAATGGAATCGTATGATAGTAATTTTCTGCGAAAGGGTGTTCATCGCAAGATTCGTTAAAATTCTCAACCATTGTTGCTCGTCGTAGTTTGGTAGTAGCGTTTCGCTGTTAGTTAGTCTCTCTGGTGTCTTAACTATTTTTATCCAATGTTTTCCTATGGCATTTGGCTTGACCACATACTTGGCGGGTGATTGATTGTTGGAAGTCCATTGTTTATAACGTTCGAGTAAACCGGTGGATGAATCGTCCTCAGCTTCACTTCTGGTGGTTGCGAAGACTCTAGACAGAGCGTCGGCCGCTTTATTTTCTGAGCCTTTCTTGTATTCGATCTTATAGTCGTATTCTTCCAAACGTAGTCTCCATCTTAACAATCTCGACGATTGATCTTTTACGTTAACAAGCCATTGTAGAGCTTTATGGTCCGTCTGAATCGTAAATTTTCGTCCCGGAAGATACTGTCGGAGTCTTTTACAGGCCCAAACCACTGCAAGTAACTCCTTCTCTGACGTGTTATAGTTGACCTCGGGTTTGTTGAGTGTTCTGGATATGTAGCAACATGGGTGTCCTTCCTGTGATAATACAGCACCGAGTCCTACATTTGATGCGTCGGTAGCCAGCGTGAATTCCTTTGTATAGTCCGGATATTTCAAGACTGGTGCCGAACACAGCATGCCTTTCAAGGTGTCAAAAGATTTTTGGCAATTTGGAGTCCAGTCAAAAATATGATCTTTCTTTGTTAGGTTAGTGAGAGGTTTTGCAATTGTCGAGAAATTCTTCATGAACTTCCGGTAGTATCCGGCGAGACCTAAGAAAGATTTTACTTCTGTTGGTGTTGACGGAGTTCTGAAGTTTCTAACAGCTTCCAATTTGCTCGTATTGGGCTTCACACCTTCGTTAGTGATAACATGTCCAAGATATTCGAGTTCAGGTTTTAGGAACTCGCATTTGTCCGGCTGGAGTTTCAATCCTGTTTGTTTGAGTCGTTCGAATAAAATCACCAAATTTTCGTTGTGCTCCTTTAATGATGATCCGAAAACAACGATATCGTCGAGGTAAACGAGGCAAACCCTTCCGACCAATCCTCTGAGGGCGGTGTCCATCATTCGCTGAAATGTGGCTGGAGCATTCTTCAGTCCAAAAGGCATTCGGTCATACTCGAAGTGTCCTTCGGGTGTGGAAAATGCGGTGTATTTTTTTGATGATTCTTCCATAGGGACTTGATGAAAGCCAGAGCTCATATCCAAAGCCGAGAAAAACTTAGCTTTCCCCAAATGATCCAAGATGTCATCGATCACTGGTAACGGGTAAGCGTCTTGATCTGTTTTTTCATTCAATTTTCGATAATCGACTACAATTCTCCATTTTTTTATTCCCGAGGCATCGTTCTTTTTGGGGACCACCCAAATAGGTGAATTGTACGGTGACTTGGAGTACCTGATCACTCGTTTGTTAAGCATTTCTGTCATTTGGCGAGAGATTTCGGCTTTATGACATTCTGGTGGTCGGTAGGATGCGTTGTTGATAGCTTTGTTGTCGGTGAGAACTATTTGGTGATGAGCAAGGCTCGTGCACGGAAGAGGGTCTCCTTCGAACGTGAAAATTTCGTGATATGCTTGAATAATCCGGGATATCGATTCTCGATGACCGTGGTCGATATGTTCCAATCTTGTATGATCTTTCAAAAGTTGCAACCGTTTATTTAACTCGCTAGGTGTCATCGTGAATATTTTTTTCTGCGGAATGGTCGCAGGCGTTCCTTGTACTTGACCAATAGTTATTTTGATTGGGGTTGCTTCTTCGTTGTGGATAGGAATTTTTATTTCTCCTTTGTCTACGTGATATATTGCGTCAGGTATTCCTTGGATATTTTCGATTAGTAGGTCACCCGATTGTCGCGCGACAGGTATTGAGATTCTAGCGACACTGTTAGCTGGTATATAAATTTCATTCGTCTGCAGAGGGTATTTTTTGATGTCAAGTTGCAGTAAATCCTTGGTTAAACAATAATCGTATGCATGTAAAAAGGGTAGTCCGATTAAACCATCCTCAGGCATAGGAAAATCGTCGGGAACTACGTGAAATTCGTGTCGCTTTCCTTGAAAGTATAAATTCGTCATTTCCTCGGTCTCGTATTTATCTCTCCCCATGGTGAACGTTCCTGCCTTTTGTTGTACTCGATGTTCTGGAGAAACGAGACTTTTCTTAATGAGATTGATGGAAGATCCACTGTCAGTTAACAACTTTCCTGTTCTACTTGTTCCCCATAATCGGATTGCGACTGATTGCAGTCTTCCAGATACTGCTGATACTCTGTCTCTTCTTGGTCGATTGGTTGTTCTTCCTCCTGTTCCTTGACTTCTTCCTCGCTTGGATCGGTGCTCGTCATTCGCACTTGGTTGTTTTGGGGTGGACGCTTTTGGCTGTTGGCCTGTTGAAAATTTTGAGTCTGTTGATTCTTTGCATAGCATTTTTCGTCTGTATGTCCGTTTCGTTTGCACCTGTTACAAAACAACTTCATTCGATCGGCTAGGGGCGCCGAGTGATTCGGAGCACGTGACCCGGTGAAAGTGGTGTTGGTATTCCGATTGCGTGCTGGAGTGCGTTGTTGGTCAGAGACTTGAGTGGTGCGCCCTTTGCTTTGTTTCTCTCTGAGCCAGCATTCAGCTTCGAGTGCTTCTTGGTAGGCTGCGTTGACGTCATCGGGTCGCTGCGTGCGTACTTGCGATCCGATTTCCTCTCGTAGATTCATAACATACCGTTTGGTCGCTGACTTCTCCTCGATCTGCATTGCGATAGCACGGTGTCGTGTGCTGGAATGCTCACTCTGCACGGCGTATTTCAATTCGTTTAAAAGTTGACGAAAACGTAATGTGTAGCCTTGCACGTTTTCTGCTTGTTGTTGGCGGATATTGTCGAGACGTGAACGAGCGGTCTCAACAGAAATTGTTATCGCTACGTTTTTTTGGAGAGCATCGTACAACTCTTCATAGGATTCAATACGAATATATCGTATCGCTCGTTTAGCATTCTCTTGGATTTTTTCGGCTAATATGAAGTCGAGTAATAATTCGGGTTGCGAACAACGGTCTCTCGCTCGTCGAACGCTACGTATAAAATCTTTGGTCCCCACATCATCTTTTCCTCGAAGCGTTTCGATGGTACGGATAAGTTCCTTGGCTGGGAACGTGTTATTGTTTACAATACGGTGGAGTTGCCCGTCTAGTCTAGGTCGAGCGGCTTGCGAGTGTGATCCGTCATAGTGAGAACGTTCCGGCGATAAAGATTCGGGAGTATGGGGGTGTGAGTTTTGTCGAGAGGCGCGCGTGGTTCGAGTTGCATGAATCATCTGTGACGTAATTTCGTCATCGCTTTGTTCTTCATCCTCGGTGGCGAGTACCTTCATGTGCCTCGCGAGTCTTCTCATATCGCGTAATCGGTTTTGACTTTCTTGATTGGCTATTTCGAAACGTTTGTCGGTCAATGTTAATTTTTCACAGATTTGCTGATATCTTTCTTCTGCCAGAACTCCTTGAGCCTTAATAGATTCCATAATTTTATCGACGATAGAATTTTCCGATGTTAGGATAGGGGAATCTGTTCTTGAATTTGCCATTTTAGGAGCGGAATACTGAGGAGTCTGTCTAACGATAGTGCGTCTAATGTTAGTGGCGTCTTCGTCAGTCTTGTCGTCGCTATCCTCGGTAGAAAAATGCTGTTTCGGAGTTCTATACTCGTGGAATGCCAGCGTATTCTTCAAATTATTTTCGCGAGTTATTTAAGTGTTCTTAGACTATCGTTCACGGGTGTAACGGGTGTATGATCGCGACGCGGTTGACCGTGGGAATTATTATGGTGGACCGTGGTTGGTGATAGCCTTGCCTCCGGCCTTTATTTGGTTTAGCTCTGTTATTGAGAGGAAAGTTGCTACAAACTTGCCCAATAATTCAGAGTAGAGTGTCGATTTTTGTTAACGAAGGATATGGATTCGCGGATCCAGTCCTGCGGGTCGAATTCTTACGTGAACGGCGAAACTGACGCGTTGCGGCTGGTCGGGCGATGTCCTGGTGCACCGTAGTACTTCGGAGTCGTCTCGGCTGCTGCTACGACGATTGGAGTCGGGACGTCAGCGGTGCAAGCTTTGCTTGGTGACGTCTGTTTCTTTCTTCTTCAGTAGGAAGATACGTTCAGGGTCGGAATGTAAATCCTTCCGTAGTAACGGTTACTAAGTTCACCGTCTAGAATTTTTCCGATGATTCTTCGTCAGTTGCTGTTGCCGTGTATTTATAAAGAAGTCCGTAGACTTCCCGGATTCGTCACAAGATAGTATTCTTTTGATCGTAATCATTGAATTACTATCCTGGCAGGATCGCCAAATTTGTCACGGGGTAAAGAGTGAAAACGTATTTTTACCTTTACTTTTATGCTGAACAAAGGTTCTCTTTATTGAAAATACGTAGATATGTTTTCAAATACAAGTTTCGAATGAATAAGACGCTCCGTCAGGCAGAGCGCGGGTTTAAATAGAATTCCTATCGCTAGAGGTCTAGAGTAGGGGAACCCAGAAGGGGAACCCGACAGTAGGCAGCGCCAAGTGCTGCCGTGCGGTAAAAAGTACAAGCTCTTTAATACTAAGGGGTTTCGGCAGGCGAACCCACATGTGAGGCGAAAGAATCCCTGGACAATTTTATAGAGACTTCGCAAGGCAGAAGGTAAGGTGCTGCTTTGCGGCAACATCCGTCACCACCGCGATTCGAGGCGGAGAATCACGGTTGGTGGTAGCATATGCTATCTAGGCATTACACGGGAGCGAGTGACGGGGGTACATCGCGGTTCGGACTCGCTGGCCCCGCGATAGAGTATCTACTCTATCGGTTAGTGGGTAATGTAGGGCTTGATGCGGTCTACGTGTACCCGCACGGCCTTGCGCCCACGGCCGATAGTGTAGTTCACGTCGGAGTCTTTGTTCCGTACTGTGTAAGGCCCTGTCAACTTGGGGGAAAGCTTCGCTGATCGGCCTCGGCGTACAGTAGTGTCGTGGAGGAGGACTCGGTCGCCGGGGCGGTACTCCACCGTGCCAGCGGCGATATTATGCCCTTCCTTTACCCTTTCTTTTCCTTTTTCCAATCGCTCTTTCGCCACGTGCCATGTGGCTCGAAGCCGTTCGCGTAACTCGGAGACATAATCGTCATATGAGTACGTCTTTCGTGGTGCTTCCTTAAGCGCCGTCGGTAAATCGGCTACCTTTCCAAACACCAACTCGTACGGAGTGAAACCTGTCGCTGTGTGCGGGGTGGTATTGTAGGTGAACATCGCGTATGGCAACCACTCATCCCAATCCGTTTGATCCTCTTTAATGAAACATTTTAGGTATTCTGCGAGAGTTCGGTGTGAACGCTCCAATGCTCCGCTTGATTGGGGATGGTATGCCGTCGTTTGAATCTTTCTTATTCTGAATAGTTGGCACATCTCCTTGAAAGTTTCGCTCAGAAAGTTCGTTCCTTGGTCTGACAATAATTCTTTTGGAGTGCCGTACTTGCAAACAATTTGAGTTGCAAATCCTTTGGCTACTTCCTTGGCTTCTTGCGTTTTTAGCGGTATAGCTGCGCTATACTTGGACAATGCGTCTTGAAAAGTCAGGATGTATTTGTTCCCGGCTTCGGTCTCGGGTAAGGGACCTACTATATCGACTGCACATTTGACGAATGGTGTCTTGGGTGTGTCGGTAATAGTCATGGGAGCATGCTTGCGTCGCGTGATTTTATTTTTCTGGCATTTGTCGCATAATTTTACGTAGTTTTTTATTTCGTTATTCATTCCAGGCCAGCTGTACTTTATCTTTATTCGTTGTTTCATCCTTTTTTCGCCTGGGTGGCCTCCAAGAGGGGCGTCGTAGTATTCTTGCAGAATCATACCTCGCTCCTCTTCACTCGGGCACTCTCGATCTCCTATTTCCGTCTCTGTCTCTCTGTCGCTTGTTGTCTCGCTTGCGCTCGAGTCTTTTTCTATTTCCTTCTCTTTTTCGCTCGGGCCTGCTGCCTGGTCCGCCTCCACTGGTGGGAATGGCGGTTCGTTCTCGCTCGCGCGGGCCTCTGTTGCCTTGCGTGGGCGTTCCTCTCTGGCGGGCTGCATTATTTTTCTCGGCCGACCACGTGCTCGCGGGACCAGCTGACCACGGCCATGCTGGCTCGGGTCTGTTGATGCTGGCGGCGGTGGCGCGGAGCGGGGGGCCTTCCGCGGCCTTCCTCTACCACGCTTCTCGGCGTCCTTGTGACGTACCACCGCCTCGGGTTCTTGCCGCGTCAGCATCAATACATACATACGGCTTAAAGCATCCGCATTCGTATTCTTCTTGCCAGTCTTATACTCTATGGTATAGTTGAACTCCTCTATCTTTATTCTCCAGCGCATCAGTCGTGATCCTGGATCTTTTACGTTCAAAAGCTATGTGAGGGGCTTATGATCCGTCACGACGGTGAATTTTGTTCCATATATGTATGGTCGGAATTGCGCTACTGCCCAAATTATTGCTAGCATTTCCTTCTCCGTTGTTGTATAATTCATTTCTGCCTTGTTGAGAGTCCGATTTTTCCTTGCGATAAAATCGCGCCAATTGCCTTGTCAGAGGCATCAGTTGTCACCACGAAGGGTTTTTTGAAATCCGGATACTGCAGGATCGGTGCAGTGCTGAGAGTTTCCTTCAATTTTTGAAAAGCTTGTTTGCAGTTTTCGTCCCAAATGAATTTGTTTTCTTTTTTTATCAGTTCTGTTAACGGCTTTGAGAGTTTTGAAAAATCCTGTATGAATTTTCGATAATATCCGGCTAGTCCCAGAAATGATTGAACCTCTTTTACGTTTTTTGGAGCTGGAAATCGTTGTACAGCCTCTATTTTTTCCGGATCGGGTTTTACTCTTACTTCGGTAATAATGTGTCCCAAGTACTGCGTTTCTTTTCGCAAAAAACGACATTTCCTAGGTTGAACCTTTAATTGGGCTTCTCTCAGTCGATCGAATACTTCTGTCAGCCTTTTGTTATGTTCTTCGAACGATGATCCGTATACTACTATATCGTCGAGATATACGTAGCATTTTAGTCCTTGTAATCCAGCAAGCACGGCGTCCATCAGCCTTTGAAAGGTCGGTGGGGCGTTTTTTAATCCAAATGGCATTCGGTTGTACTCGTAATGTCCAAGAGGAGTGGAGAAAGCGGTTTTCTCCTTGTCTTTTTCGGCCATTGGGATTTGATGAAATCCCGATGCCAAATCGAGAGTCGTGAAGTATTTTGCTCGTCCCAATTGATCCAATATTTCGGTAATATTAGGCAATGGATACGAGTCTCCTTCCGTTGCTTCGTTGAGTTTTCGGAAGTCTACTACCACTCTCTTGCGTATGTTTCCGTCGGCGTCAGGCTTTTTTGGAACGACGAGTAGAGGAGCATTCCATGGGCTCTTGCTCGGTCGAATTATTTCGTTTTTTAGCATCTCTTTTGTCTGCGCCATAACTTCTTACTTGTGGACTCCTGCTAATCGATATGGACGAATTTTTATTGGCGTTGTCCCTGGTCGTACGCTTATGCGGTGCTTTACTATAGCGGTGCACCCAAGCGACTCTTTCTCTAAATGGAAGACGTCAGCATATGCGTCAGCGAATTCGCGTAGGAATTTTTCTTCTTCTGGGTTTAAGTTCGAATCTCCTTTGATTTCTTCCCATATTTTGTCTTTTCTTTTTATTTTTTCTTCGATCGATACAGCACTTATTTCCTTTTCTTCGGATGGCTTCTCTTCTTTAATTTCTTCAGTTTGCACCGTTGGCCTTTCTATTTCGATTTCTTCATTGTTTGAGTTTCGCACTACTATGAGGCAGGAATGTCCTTCTGGGTGGACGTAACATCCGCCTATCTTTACTCCTGGTCGCACTTCTTTTGCTGCGACACATCCTATTTTTGCCGTCAATGTTTTTGGGTATAGCATTTGTTCTGTTCTGGGAGGTAGTTTAATTTTATTCGTTCCGTCTAGCATGGGGATCGGATGTCCGTATATTTTAATATGTCTTCCGCTTAGGATGTCGACATTGTGCTCTCTCATGAGGTCCAAACCCATTATTCCGTCTACTTCCAGTGGTACTGCGTCATCTTTTACGTAGAATCCGTGTTCTACGTTTACTGCGGGTGTTTCGAGCACGAGCATAATTTTACACAGTGCGTAGAATTTTTTTCCTCCGATTCCTTTGAGTTCGATCGTTTCTTCTATTATTTCTGTGTCCTTTTTTAATACATTCTTTTTTATCAGACTACATTGAGCTCCGGTGTCTCCTTCCAACGTGAGGATTTTGTCTTTAGCCTGGGGAGACGCGATGTGGAAGTCGCTAGCGGCTCCTCCAGAATCGATCGTCGTTATCCAGTACGATTTTATTTTCTTCCTAGTATTTTTTCTTTTGGACGGACCTGTATTCGGTGCTTCGATTATTTTTCTGACGTTGCGTTTTTTGTCTCCGCTCGTTGCCGTTGTCATATCGAGCGAGAATGACCTAATTGTTTTCCTGTTTCCGCTGTCGTTGCGGTTTTCTTCTCTTGGCCTGTCTACGTTTGTTGCCGTTATCATATCGAGCGAAAATTATCCAATTGTTTTTTTCTTTTCGCTGTCGTTGCGGTTTTCTTCCTTCGGTCTGTCTTCTTTTGGCCTATTTTTATTTGCGTTCCAGTGATACTGATTTGGGCGCCCTGGAGGCCCACTCTTGTTGTAGTAGCTGGGTCCTTGGCGCTGCTGATAATTCGTTTGATGATTTTGATGATACCCGGTTCCCGGTGCCTGTCGATATCCGTTTCCTTGTCCTTGTTGCCAATTCCTTTTTCGGCAATCCTTGTACGCATGTCCCGGTTTCTTGCAGTAATTGCAAGTGATGTTGAATTGATGCACGCTTTTCGATGGAGCTGGTAGGCTGTATCGTCCGTAAGACGATGTGTTGGATCGGCAATCCTTTGCTAAATGTCCCATTTTGTGACATTTATTGCACGTCATCGGCGTTCGCTTTTCCAGATGAGTCTGCCTGTTTATGGATTCGCCTCCTTGTAGCGATTTTTACTCTTCCATTGCTCCTTTAAGGGCTGATCCGAGATCCTTGAATCCTCGAGCCTTTACGATGACATGGTATTCCCTTTGAAGTCCTCTTTCGAAGTTGTACAGGGCTAATTGCCGTACATATGTCTCAATTGTTCTTTTTTCCGCAGGCGATCTTGCCTTGGTTGTGCTGGCTTCGATTAATTCCATCATTATGGCCTCGAGTCGTTGACCGTATGCCAACACGCTCTCGTTGTATTTTTGCTTACACGTATTAAAATCGACCTGTAACGCGGCTACTGTAAGTCGCGTTCCATATAATGCTGTCATTTCTTCTTTAAATTGTTGGTACGATTCAATTTCTTTATATTGAGTATCTTTTCGCGCTTTTCTTATTACTTTTGTTGCTAACACGGATTGTAAAAGGGAATGTCTATCGGCTGCTGCAACGGACGCGTTTGCATAGCCGAATGCTTCAATTATATCGTCGACTTCTTCAGGTTTTTCGCCATCAAATCGGGGAATGAGGCTTCGCGCCCCTTTTAGGGTCATGAAAGCATTTTCTTGCGCCATGTTATCCGGATTAAGTTGGAGTAGGGAAAATTCTTGAATTTCTATTTCGCGACCACGCCTAGTGTCTATATTTTCAGGAGATTGATCAGAATCTGTTGATTGATCAGAAAAATGAACAGTTCGATCTGCCGCGGATCGAATTTTGGTACGTTTCGCAGCTGTCGGCCTATTTGAGAAATTTTGTGAATTTGGACTTTCGTCTGAACTTGTTGTGGATCGAAATCGCTTTTTTCTAGGTTCCTGTAGTTCTTGTTTGACTGTTTGATTCTCGGGACGATCTCTCGCAATGAGTTCGTCGAAAATTGAATTTAATGAACGCGATAATTAGTTGTTACCCGGTAATCGGTATAATTTACGACGCTCGTCTTTGTTTGACATTAATGTTCAATTGTTTGGCTTTGGAGGGTGTTTTTTGATAAATGTTCCGTCACTTACAGTACGATGATGCGCCTCATGTTGATCGATGCTTCGTAGTCGGTTGTTCACAAGATGTTGACCTCGTTCTCGTAGCTGTTTGGCAGGAAATTGCCAGTGTTGTTCCCTGTTGTCGTGTTGCTTTGGTTTGCTGTTCTCGTGCGCTCTGTTGTTCCGTTGTAGAAGGTATTTGGTGAGTCTTCGTCCTTGGGTCGGTCTGGTATCGATGATCCTCGGGATCCGGTTGCTTTTGGACAGCTCTGTACGGTTGACTCGGGCGTTTGCTTACGCTGCACTTTTTCTTTTTATTTGTCCGGTTCGACGGTCGTCGATCGGATCACTCGTTGACCTCCTTTTCAGCACTTGGTGCGTTCAGTTTATTTTGTACGTTGGATAGGATCTTTCCTTCTTCTTTTATTTTTTTTTAAAGATGTGTAATGCAAAATTGCGGTATCCCAATTGCGGGAATCCCACCACTGCCACCAATGTTGTGCCCCGGCTTCTGACAATGCGCGGAGAGCACGGAATTTCGCTCTCGAGTAACTTGACACCGTGGGTTGTCGGATGCTCGAGGGCGAGGGTATGTGAGGATTTTTCCCGTTCCGAGTAAATCTCCATTTCGGGATATTGCAATTTGAACAACTTATATTTTATTTAAAATTAGGCAACAATATTACAATTCTTTTTATGCCTTGAGACCGACCTCCTCGGCTTCTGGCCGGAGACTGCCTTTCGATTAATTCTTTCGGCTAATTTTTAACTAAGGTTTTCGCAACCAATCGTTCGAGAACGTTCGATTCGTTCGATTGCGATTCAGCGTTTTTCCGGCTGACTCGAGCGGAATATCGGGCTTGTGAAATATCGAGCTCAATATTGTCGCATGGGGTCTTTGAACCTCATGCGCAGCCCCCTGACACTGGTAGATAAATGCTGTTCCCAAAATGTCCTAGCCGCACCGTGGCGCTAGTAGTCGTGTGACAGGCATGCATATATATGTATGTTGCGCCGATGTTTCGAACATATTACATGAATAAAAATCTATTGATATATTTGCAATGATTTTACGTTCTAATGATTTTCCATTTGAACACAATAAATAACGTCGGCATAACGATAACAGGCGAAAGCCACGATAGTATCGAATCGTTCAGCCGATCGAAGTATTTAGAGCCGAAGGCTGTCACACAACAGCCAACGCTAGGCAGTGGCGATTTCAAGAACTAAAAAGCCGAGACAAAACGCGTTTTCATTTATCGTATAGGAATAGTAGGCCAGTGTCAGGGGGCTGCTCATGCGGAGGCAATATGAAAATTACTGTCTTTTCAGGGCACAACAGATAATATAGATTGTTTTGGAGAATAATAACAAAATGCGGAAATTTAGTCAATATGTTTTTTTTTTCGATGCGGAAGCAGTAACAAACAAAATTTATTTATAGACCGAAAAAAAATTCATGAGAATTTTGAATCCAGACAAAACTTTTACAACTGATCACACATCATGATACGCTGTACAGATAACGAATCAACACGAAATACAGAAATTCAGTCAATATGGTTTTCTTTGTTGCGGAAGCAGTAACTTGACCCATGGTCAATTAGACCATGGGCCGGAATAACGCCGACGATAAAGTTATGTTTCTCATTAACGGAAAAAAGGTTGGGTGTCGACAATCGTCCTAACGCTCGGCCGAGCCTAGGCCAACGGTTGGCGCATGTTTACTGTAATGATATAGCCGAAGCTGAATCTATAATCGAATTATGCCCGGGCTGCGTTGGGCTGTTAAATGGTGCAGCATCAGTAATGTTGGTTCTCAGAACCTTCAAACAATAGTTGGGTCTGTTCTGTGCCATCGATGTGCCAACGTTTGGGAAAGTCTACAATATCGAAGCTTGGCTTCCATTACTAAGGAATCTTCGCCACTAAGACCGAACCGACGCTTCGGCTTTTCGAAATTTCGCGATCGTTGAGATTCTCGAACAGTCGGTCAAAAAGGTCGAAATTTTTTTTTTCGACGTTTCAACAGTTTAACAGTTGAAAACATTTGGATGTTTCACTATCTACAAAATTAAATTAAACTCGAAATATTTTTAATTAGCAAGAGACGCCGCAGCGTCACGACGCCAAGTAATAAAAAATATGAAAATTCGACGCCACTGATCGATGCCACCGATCTCGACGCCACTGAGCGACTTACGAACACGCCACGACTTTTTATACGCAGCGCGCCCCTATCTCGTACCGCCGGGCAGTTGCGTTGATCGGAACCTCGGCGGTTTGTCGCGTTAGATTGATTTACATCGTTCTTCTACACTTGAAGTTTCTCGGCGTCTCCGAAAGGCAACATTGACGAAAATTAACGAGTAAGTTTGCTCACGGTGAAAGTGAGACTCGAAAAGTGTTTCTGTTTTGTTCTTACCGACGACGATGCAAAGTGTCGCTTCGACGCGACGCCGGCGGCACGCGAAGTTCACGAATTCTTCGACATCGATGAAATTTTCCCGTACCCGCGATCATATGGATATTATCGTGTATCCTCGAATTTTGATAGCACGATCGTATCGCTGGAATTTATATTGACGTACGAATAAAAAATATGGCCTGTCCCATAACTTCAATTTACGTACTGTGTCATTTGCCATGATCTTCCCTCGCATTGCTTTCCCGCTCGCTGATGTGTCAAAGAGTCAACGGCTCCGATGTAAAAAACTCAAGATTATTTGCTCTTCGCAGGAATACCTCGGTATGTATTCGTGAAAAAAATCGCAGATGGCATATTTTCCGATGATCCGTAGCCATTGTCATTACCCTCAAAATCCTCGATTCCCTGAGCAGTGTGCGACCAAAATGAGGCACGAAAGTTCAACACCAGCTTCACCCCGATGACCGAGCGTATTATTGGTAGAGGGTACAGAGATTGTACCCTACGGTGTACCTGTACGGTAGTATACCGCTACACGCAAATGTACTATAGTAAAACATAATTAAAAGAAACGAAAGTTTCGCAGCCCATTTTTTGGGCACGAATAGCTCTTCAACACCACTCAAACTATTTTCACGATCCTAATTGGAGATCTTCAGACTAAATATGTAAAAAAAGGTTTTGGATGATAATAAAGATAAGGAAATAAAGAAATGGAAAAGAATTTCCGTTGTACTCCAACGATGCAAACTTCAAGATCGTAAAACATACCGGTACTGTATCCTCACCATACTAATACTAATACTGATACCGATACCATGACGCACTCTCTTCCGAGCCACGGTGAGAAGTGGGTGGAGAGTGTCCAATGATGAGTCGGTGATAATCTGTAAAGTTAGATTTGAGGTATAGATTGGAGTATAAGAAAGCCCGGCAGTCTTCCTTTGGAGTTGTCTCCGGACGTGGGCCGGGTTCCGAGGATTTTTCGGCATAGGAGAAGCTTTTTGTGGTAAAACGAAAAAATAAAGGAATGGTGAGGTTTAATGTGAAAATATACTGTATTTAAAAATGATTTAAAAAAAAGGATAGAATAATATAAAGATGGTTTTTTGGAGAGGTAGCTTTTTTAAATGAGTACGGATACTGTATTTTGAAATGACAAAAAAAAGGATAATATAACAAAGGTAGTTTTTGATCGGAGAGGTAGGATTTTTTAAAGGAGCCTTTCTCTCCAACACGGGACTGCGTTAAAAGGGAAGGCAGGATAGGTGATTTTTCTCTTCTACACCGTACGGCGTAAAATGAAGAAAAATGCTATGCTTGGATATTGAGAGGTAACGAGTCTGCAACACTCTCCGACGCGTGCACGAGCTGCGAACGCGTCTGTTTTTTTCCAGCCTTGATCGTAGCCGATGGTCGGGTTATATTCCCGACCAAAGCTACCAATAGCTACGGGAAAGCGCGGAACAAGGCGCCGACCCTCGAGCGCTACGCGAACTACGCGCGACCATCGGTCGTCGCGTGCGGCCAGCCCTGACTATTCCTATACGATAAATGAAAACGACCTCATCAAAGTTAGCCCCCCAACTTTGACTAATCGAACTTTTTTTTTTACGAATCGTTTGGTGGTCGTTTGGTAGCGTTTAGTAAACCATTGAAATCGTTTGGTAGTCCTCCGTTTTTCAAAAAATCGATAATCAAAAATTGGGCAATAAGTTAGCCCCCCCACTTTGACTAATCGAACTTTTTTTTTTACGAATCGTTTGGTGGTCGTTTGGTAGCGTTTGATAAACCATTAAAATCGTTTGGTAGTTCCCCGTTCTTTCGGAAAATCAAAAAGAAAATTCCGATCCATGAGATAGGACGATCGGCAGCGGAAAAAGACTCGATAACCAACGCCATCTGTCGCAAAAACGTCGTATTTAAGTTAGCCCCCCACTTTGACTAATCGAACTTTTTTTTTTACGAATCGTTTGGTGGTCGTTTGGTAGCGTTTGGAAAACCATTAAAATCGTTTGGTAGTTTCCCGTTCTTTCGGAAAATCAAAAATAAAATTCCGATTCATGAGATAGGACGATGGGCAGCGGAAAAAGACTCGATAACCAACGCCATCTGTCGCAAAAACGTCGTATTTAAGTTAGCCCCCCCCACTTTGACTAATCGAACTTTTTTTTTTACGAATCGTTTGGTGGTCGTTTGGTAGTGTTTGGTAAACCATTGACATCGTTTGGTAGTTCTCCGTTTTTCGAAAATTCGATAATCAAAAATTGGGCAGTAAGTTGGCCCCCCCACTTTGACTAATCGATCTTTTTTTTTACGAATCGTTTGGTGGTCGTTCGGTAGCGTTTGGTAAACCATTCAAATCGTTTGGTAGTTTCCCGTTCTTTCAGAAAATAAAAAAGAAAATTCCGATCCATGAGATAGGACGATCGGCAGCGGAAAAAGACTCGATAACCAACGCCATCTGTCGCAAAAACGTCGTATATTATCACGACCAATCACAGCTCTCTATTCCTGAGACGCACGTTTTTGTGTTATCGTATTTGAATGATCGACTACCAAACGTCCCGAATAGAATACCAAACGCTACCGGATGTTTTTCCATCGATCGCGGCCCATTAGAACGTAATCGGACAAGAAATAACGAGTCAATCTACGCTAATATATAATTCTGTCAGTGCGGCTTATGGCGACCAATCCCAGCGCTCCATTTCTGATTTGCTGTATTTTGCGTTGGCGTTATTGATTGATCGACTACCAAACGACCTGAATGGAATACCAAACGCTATGATTTCTTTTTCTATCGAATAAATCTCATCACAATGAATTAGCCACAAAATAATGGGTGAATTTTTCGGAGAAATTCCTTTTTTCGCCGCGACTTCTAACGACCAATAGCGGCTCGCCATGATCAACTGAACGGTGAGCTGTGATTGGTCGCCACAAGTCGTGGCGGACAAAGAAACTATGTACGCACGCACGACTATTAAACGATTCGTGGATGAAAGCTTGATTAGTCAAAGTGAGGGGGGAGGGTGCTAAATTGTGGACCGATTTTTTAATCTAAAAAAATTACGGGTGAATTTGCGTTAATCAGCCGTTCTAGGATTTCTACGGTTCTGGCAACCAATCAGAACCGTCCACTGAGGATTCACATGTATTTTGCGTTTTCATAATTTAGCGATCGACTACCAAACGTCCTGAATAGAATATCAAACGGTATTAGATGTTTTTCTATCAATTAAGTCTTTCCACAATGAAATTAGCCACAAAATAATGGGTGAATTTATGTTAGAAAATCCTTTTTCTGCTGCGGCTTCTGGCGACCAATCACAGCTCGCCGTTCACGATACACACGTATTTCTGGTTGGCGCAATCTAGTGATCGACTACCAATCGTTCTAAATTGAATACCAAACGCTTCCGGGAGTTTTTCTATAAATCAAGACTCATTGAAGGGAAATCAGACAAGAGATAGCGAGTGCATCAGTGTTTTAGAATTTTCCTCTGTGGTTGGACCTTCAGTGACCAATCGCAGTCCTTTAATCAAGACGCCGGACATCCGTTCTTGGTTCAGTTATGACTTTGGATCTCGATCTGTCAGCCGAGGCGTAACATTTTTTTCATTCGTGACCGCATTTGGAAATAATTATTTAATTGAAGTGTGCGCAAACTTATTACTAATGAAGAATCAAATCAAAGGAACTCAACAGGAAGGCAGGGAAGAGAGATGACCCAACGATGGGCCGCATGGATGGAAGAGCGCACAAGAGATGGAAGGCTTCGATAGCGTAATGGTCTCAGAGAGGTTTATCGATGCAAAAGCCTTGACAATCTTTTGGTTTGGTAATGAGTTTTTTAAAGCTAGATTCGAGTTCAGTGCTTTAAAAGCTCTTTGCAGGCCATGGACCGAATCGTCCGTGTCAGAACTGCATGGACAACGGGATGTCCCAAACGAAACTGAACGAATATTTCAGCGTAGATAGGGTGGAAAAAAGGACCGAACACGTTCGTTGCTTAGATTGGAATTTTTTACTCAGATTTTGTTACGACTCGTTTTAAACAGAATTAAACATGTGATGTGTACGATGCTCGTCGTAGAGCCAATACTGATAATTTTAAGGAGTGAAAAAATAAAGCAATCAAAGCTGTTCGACCATGCGTTTGTTTTTTTTTCTTTTTTTTTTCTTTTCCGTACACGGGCAATCCGATACTTAATTCGGATATGCGATTTAACGCGCGTTGCCACGTATGTTAGCGTTCTCGATACCTCCCGGTTAGATCCACGTAAGACCCGAGAGTGGGTCACTTTTACGGTATAGCCGTACTGACATGATTTTAAAATAGTTCAGCTTAAAACTTAATCTTAAAATCGTTAATCTTAAAACATTACGAAGGTATGGAACAAAAAACACGAAAAACAAAAAATGATGAACGTGTGCCTCGGTTATTCGCGTTTGCTCGTCAACGATTTTGTCACACTTTGCTTTTTCGACATCTTCTAGAGGCTTCTTTCTTCGTTTGTTGTTGTCTTTTTTCAATCGTAATTTCTTAGTGGATTGGGCGTGTCGTAATTGGGTGGCCGTCCCGGTGCTTATCGCGGTCGACGAGAGAAACGTCTTCTTGCCTGCAAGAAAAAGCGACAATGAAAACGAGGTAATAACGCGAATGTGTCCGCAGTGCCGGATTAGCCGTACAGCAAGAGTAACAAGGATAACGAATACCCCTTGAGGGATAATTTATTTCAAAGGCTGAAATACGTAATTTGTAGCCAATAGGATGAGTAGAAACTTCAATGGGTTTGACTTTAAAAAAGAACCCAACTCCCAAAGAACATTGCACTCCGAATTTTAGCCCCATAAGGGTTGATTTTCCGGAAACACTGGAATACGTAATTCTTAATTCATTAACTAAAAATCTAAATACGAATTTCCATGGATATATAACTTGAAAATGGCCGAATTGTTATAAAAACCTAGATCATCTATTTTACCCCTTTAAATGAATTTCTTAAAATGAAATCGAAAGTTTGCAAAAATCGTGTTTTATAACCTGAATCGAAGGGTCTCGTGATAGAATTTGCTATTGGTTGACTCAATCCGTCACTGCCCGTGAGTGGTGAATCTGAATTACCCGATCCAGAAGGCGTCCGTCCGCTGGTGATTCTCCCAATACTTGTCCGCGATGTCGTCCCGTTAAACTTGCTTGCGTCCTCGAAAACCTTGCTGCTGTCCTTCAGCACGTATTTTCGAAAATTGAAATATTAATTTTCCTGCTGCTTGACCTTGGTGTGTACGCCTAGCAGTCTCGCGGCAATGGCGAGATTAGATCCGTGGATTTTGATCATCGCCGATGTCAATTCTGCAAACGAAAAAGTCAATGAATTCCAATGCGATGCTGCTTATGAAAAGTAGCATGTTTCAGAATTCTCACGAAAACAAGTACGTTTGATATCACCGCGAAAACTAGCATGTTTTGGCTTCCGGCACGAAAACTAGCAAGTTTCGTCTTTTACCACGAAAAGAAGCAGATTTCGACATCCATCGCGAACGTTAACATGTTTCGATAACACTGGAATTGTTTCCGACTTTTCTTCCATGCGTTTTTTACGCCTTGTCTCTATTTTTCACTCCAACTCCTGTGACCCAGCTTTTTTTTTACTGGAAAATAACGAAGTATTTTTTATTTGCCATTTTGTACCGTTTTATTTTTTGTTCGGATATATAAAATACATATTTCATTGCTTCAATTTTCATCTTCTGGACATATGATAAAATGGCAAGCGAAAAATATCTCGTCACTTTGGGATAAAAAATGCATTGTCAAAAAAATGAAGAAAAAAATATCGGAAACAATTCCAGGGTACCCAGTTAACCCTTATATGTGCGACCAAATTTTCCTACGTCGATGTGCAACCGGGGTGCCCGGGTACCCACCTTCAGTTTCAAGGGGGGATTGTCTTTTTTTTCGCAAAATTTACCGCTTTTTGGGAATTTTTTTGTGAAGAAAGTATACTACGGAAAACTTGTGAAACTTGGCATATAGTTTTATTGATCTGTTTACTACATACAACAAATTTTTTAAACAATTTCATAAAAAAATCCGCCTCCCACCCCCCTCGACGTGCGATGGTCCTTTTTTGATGGTGTGCACGATTTCTCAAAAACTATTCAACCGATTACCTTCAAATTTGGACAGAATGCTCAGCTGACATCCTTTTATTGTTTGATGAAGCAAAAAAGCAATACGTTTAATAGTTTTTTTATTTATAACAAAAAATCGATCAATTTTTTTCGAAAAATCGATACTTCAAGTTCAAAACATCACCAAATCGTCAATTTTTTTCCCCTTCATCGAACGATAGCTATATGTGTCTAAAGTAAAATGCTTTTTGGGTTTTTGTTGCAGGATGAACGTGAAGGCTGTAATCGTGCACACCATCAAAAAAGGACCATCGCGCGTCGAGGGGGGTGGGAGGCGGATTTTTTGATGAAATTGTTTAAAATTTGTTTGTATGTAGTAAACAGATCAATAAAACTATATGCCAAGTTTCACAAGTTTTCCGTTGTATACTTTCTTCACAAAAAAATTCCCAAAAAGCGGTAAATTTTGCGAAAAAAAAGACAATCCCCCCTTAAAACTGGAGGTGGGTACCCGGGCACCCCGGTTGCACATCGACGTAGGAAGATTTGGTCGCACATATAAGGGTTAACTGGGTACCCTGGAATTGTTTTCCGATATTTTTTTCTTCATTTTTTTGACAATGCATTTTTTATCCCAATATGTATTATATATATCCGAACAAAAAATAAAACGGTACAAAATGGCAAATAAAAAATACTTCGTTATTTTTCAGTAAAAAAAAGCTGGGTCACAGGAGTTGGAGTGAAAAATAGAGACAAGGCGTAAAAAACGCATGGAAGAAAAGTCGGAAACAATTCCAGTGTTATCGAAACATGTTAACGTTCGCGATGGATGTCGAAATCTGCTTCTTTTCGTGGTAAAAAACGAAACTTGCTAGTTTTCGTGCCGGAAGCCAAAACATGCTAGTTTTCGCGGTGATATCAAACGTACTTGCTTTCGTGAGAATTCTGAAACATGCTACTTTTCATAAGCAGCATCGCATTGGAATTGATTGACTTTTTCGTTTGCAGAATTGACATCGGCGATGATCAAAATCCACGGATCTAATCTCGCCATTGCCGGGAGACTGCTAGGCGTACACACCAAGGTCAAGCAGCAGGAAAATTAATATTTCAATTTTCGAAAATACGTGCTGAAGGACAGCAGCAAGGTTTTCGAGAACGCAAGCAAGTTTAACGGGACGACATCGCGGACAAGTATTGGGAGAATCACCAGCGGACGGACGCCTTCTGGATCGGGTAATTCAGATTCACCACTCACGGGCAGTGACGGATTGAGTCAACCAATAGCAAATTCTATCACGAGACCCTTCGATTCAGGTTATAAAACACGATTTTTGCAAACTTTCGATTTCACTATGCAGGCACCATTTAAAAAGGGATTATCGAAATTCATTTAAAGGGGTAAAATAGATGATCTAGGTTTTTATAACAATTCGGCCATATTCAAGTTATATATCCATGGAAATTCGTATTTAGATTTTTAGTTAATGAATTAAGAATTTCGTATTCCAGTGTTTCCGGAAAATCAACCCTTATGAGGCTAAAATTCGGAGTGCAATGTTCTTTGGGAGTTGGGTTCTTTTTTAAAGTCAAACCCATTGAAGTTTCTACTCATCCTATTGGCTACAAATTACGTATTTCAGCCTTTGAAATAAATTATCCCTCAAGGGGTATTCGTTATCCTTGTTACTCTTGCTGTACGGCTAATCCGGCACTGCGGACACATTCGCGTTATTACCTCGTTTTCATTGTCGCTTTTTCTTGCAGGCAAGAAGACGTTTCTCTCGACGACCGCGATAAGCACCGGGACGGCCACCCAATTACGACACGCCCAATCCACTAAGAAATTACGATTGAAAAAAGACAACAACAAACGAAGAAAGAAGCCTCTAGAAGATGTCGAAAAAGCAAAGTGTGACAAAATCGTTGACGAGCAAACGCGAATAACCGAGGCACACGTTCATCATTTTTTGTTTTTCGTGTTTTTTGTTCCATACCTTCGTAATGTTTTAAGATTAACGATTTTAAGATTAAGTTTTAAGCTGAACTATTTTAAAATCATGTCAGTACGGCTATACCGTAAAAGTGACCCACTCTCGGGTCTTACGTGGATCTAACCGGGAGGTATCGAGAACGCTAACATACGTGGCAACGCGCGTTAAATCGCATATCCGAATTAAGTATCGGATTGCCCGTGTACGGAAAAGAAAAAAAAAGAAAAAAAAACAAACGCATGGTCGAACAGCTTTGATTGCTTTATTTTTTCACTCCTTAAAATTATCAGTATTGGCTTTACGACGAGCATCGTACACATCACATGTTTAATTCTGTTTAAAACGAGTCGTAACAAAATCTGAGTAAAAAATTCCAATCTAAGCAACGAACGTGTTCGGTCCTTTTTTCCACCCTATCTACGCTGAAATATTCGTTCAGTTTCGTTTGGGACATCCCGTTGTCCATGCAGTTCTGACACGGACGATTCGGTCCATGGCCTGCAAAGAGCTTTTAAAGCACTGAACTCGAATCTAGCTTTAAAAAACTCATTACCAAACCAAAAGATTGTCAAGGCTTTTGCATCGATAAACCTCTCTGAGACCATTACGCTATCGAAGCCTTCCATCTCTTGTGCGCTCTTCCGTCCAGGCGGCCCATCGTTGGGTCATCTCTCTTCCCTGCCTTCCTGTTGAGTTCCTTTGATTTGATTCTTCATTAGTAATAAGTTTGCGCACACTTCAATTAAATAATTATTTCCAAATGCGGTCACGATTGAAAAAAATGTTACGCCTCGGCTGACAGATCGAGATCCAAAGTCATAACTGAACCAAGAACGGATGTCCGGCGTCTTGATTAAAGGACTGCGATTGGTCACTGAAGGTCCAACCACAGAGGAAAATTCTAAAACACTGATGCACTCGCTATCTCTTGTCTGATTTCCCTTCAATGAGTCTTGATTTATAGAAAAACTCCCGGAAGCGTTTGGTATTCAATTTAGAACGATTGGTAGTCGATCACTAGATTGCGCCAACCAGAAATACGTGTGTATCGTGAACGGCGAGCTGTGATTGGTCGCCAGAAGCCGCAGCAGAAAAAGGATTTTCTAACATAAATTCACCCATTATTTTGTGGCTAATTTCATTGTGGAAAGACTTAATTGATAGAAAAACATCTAATACCGTTTGATATTCTATTCAGGACGTTTGGTAGTCGATCGCTAAATTATGAAAACGCAAAATACATGTGAATCCTCAGTGGACGGTTCTGATTGGTTGCCAGAACCGTAGAAATCCTAGAACGGCTGATTAACGCAAATTCACCCGTAATTTTTTTAGATTAAAAAATCGGTCCACAATTTAGCACCCTCCCCCCTCACTTTGACTAATCAAGCTTTCATCCACGAATCGTTTAATAGTCGTGCGTGCGTACATAGTTTCTTTGTCCGCCACGACTTGTGGCGACCAATCACAGCTCACCGTTCAGTTGATCATGGCGAGCCGCTATTGGTCGTTAGAAGTCGCGGCGAAAAAAGGAATTTCTCCGAAAAATTCACCCATTATTTTGTGGCTAATTCATTGTGATGAGATTTATTCGATAGAAAAAGAAATCATAGCGTTTGGTATTCCATTCAGGTCGTTTGGTAGTCGATCAATCAATAACGCCAACGCAAAATACAGCAAATCAGAAATGGAGCGCTGGGATTGGTCGCCATAAGCCGCACTGACAGAATTATATATTAGCGTAGATTGACTCGTTATTTCTTGTCCGATTACGTTCTAATGGGCCGCGATCGATGGAAAAACATCCGGTAGCGTTTGGTATTCTATTCGGGACGTTTGGTAGTCGATCATTCAAATACGATAACACAAAATACGTGTGTTATATCCGTATCTCATTTTCTAAGTTTTTTGTCTTCATTATATATATTTTATACCAAACTATTTCCTTTTCCACTTCAACGCGAACTCGTTTGAACCCTACGTTGCGAAATGACACATTCTTTTCAGCATGCGAAACCTCCATTGCAACACCAACATTCATTCTGGCAATTTCAACTTCGATTTCTTCACAATGCTGAGTCTTGCAACTTGCGATGCGAATGACTCTCAACGAGGACACGGAAGAAGCCTCGGTCGTTCAGTCCTATACCCATTTCGAAAATTGTTGCTCAGCGATAATTAAAATCGCTGACTTACTTAAAAATCAAGAAGCAACCCACCATCGAGTTACAGCAAAATTAGGCAGTCTCTCGCGAATCTTAGGACTGAGCGGAGCTCGACAGAGGCCAAGGCACTCTGTCCTCTGAGTCTTTTTCCGTGCCCTTGGAAGTTAGTTCCGAGTACGCGTCTTCGATTCTTCGCGATCAAGCATCACTGCCCGAGGGTAAAGTGAGGCACTGAGGTGCAGCGTCTCATTACGCTTCGCAGGCCGATAAGAACTCATTAGTAGTGCGTAGAAACAATTATTCGTTCAACCAAACTCCAAACTACCAAAAGTTCAACGTGTAATTTGCGTACGTGAGTGCAATACGATTGCACTGTCTTCGAGAAAACCCGAACGTCTAGCGTCAGCACGGTATCAAATCACTAGTTCACCAAACGTAAGTCCGATCTGCCCGCATTTTATGTAATCGTATTAAATTGTATCGAGTCATCAATCGAATTAATTTACGGAAGAAAACTACGATAATAACTAAATTGTATCAAAATTGTAATCGTCATTGTCAATTTCTCAGATTTATTATAGCAATACATATATGTATTCTACTACTCATATCCATCAGGAGGATACTCTTTACCTTTATTTAATCCTTCCAATTCCTTTATTTTAACCCACTGGATAGGTGCGCCTAGCGCTTTAATAGCTAACCCGACAAAAATCTTTCGAGATAAATTAGAAGACTGAATATTTTTACGTCGTTCAGGAAAATTAATCTCAGCCCGCTCATTAACATTCCGGGCCTAACAAATTGGTGGCAGCGGTGGGATAGCTATCACTATCTACGGTTAATATTCTATGCTCATTTAAAAAAATAAAAAAATAAAAAAAAGAGTCAAATCAAAATTAGACCAACTAAAAATTCCTGAACATTAACCATGCCTGAAATTAACAATGATACTACCACGCAAAATCAGACTATACTCGACAATTCTGCCTACTTAGATTACCTCACAGTTAAAGATGCTATAGACAAAATTCCGAAATATGACGGTCGAAATTGGAAATTTTCGGATTACGAAACTGAAATAAAAGCACTTCAACAGGGCTTACCTGAAGGAGCGGAAGCCAGACTTCTAAATGGAATTTTGGCCAAACTCCGAGGTAGAGCCCGCACACATGTTGAAGGAAAAGCTTTCACTTCCGCCAATCAAATTTTGAAAAGCCTTAAAGAAAAGTTTTCACCTGATCAGGATTACGAGTATTATCGCAGTCGTCTTCTTGATGCACGAATGAGAAGCGATGAAGACGTGTCAGATTTCTGCTCACGCCTTCAACGCTATGTTCGGAAAGCCGTGAGCGAAGTCGAAGAAACCGATGGCAACGAAGTTGCAAGATCGGCAAAAAGTAGACTCGAGGCTCGCGCTCTCGATGTTTACATTGACGGCTTGCCTGACAATATAAGAACGTATGTGCACAGCCGTGACCCCGCGACCCTCCAATCCGCGTATGAACTCGCGTGCAAAGACGAAAAGAGGATCCGACGATCCCGAAAACGAATAAGTTCACGTAGAGATCACATAGAACCGCGGCGCAGTTACTACCGTTGGGACAGTTCCTCTGACGAGAATGGTCGATCGCTGTCCCGCGAGAGTCGAGATTTCTCACCGTATCGACGTGCGTACGCGACCTATATTGAAGAATTGATGTGCAAGGATTGCAGAAACTGTCCCTGCCGATCCCGCGCACGTCACAATTATGACCCCACGTCACGAGACAGAAGTAACAGTCCTCGTAGAGGGATATTGAAACGAGAGTACCGCTCGCGGAACCGAGATACTTACAGTCGCGAAGGCGTGCACAATAGAAGTCCATCGAATGACAGACGTACGCCGGAATCTCCCCGAAATTCCTCTAGCCGTAGAAACAACACTCCCCCGGCAAGGACCGTTGATTTAAAACGAGATCCGACTTTAAACGAGATTCCCAGTCGTCCGAACGACGCGTCGACGGCTGCTCAACAAAAATCGCGCCAAACTCCCGCTGTGAACTTCCAATCGTAACTGTTAACTTACAAAACAGCGCCAAACAACCAAAAGCTGTCGTGGAAGTCCCGGCGCCCGAATTAAAGAATAATAAGGCGAGATTTTTGGCAGATAGCGGTGCGGTTATCAATATGATTGAAGTTAACGCCCTCCACGGAACCGTTATGATCAGTGAGGATGATCAAGTCGGAGTACTCGGAATTTGCGATAACGAAATGCTAACGGCAATCGGTACAGCGATAGTAAACGTATTCGATCAACCAGTCAAATTTTACGTTTTCAAAGCAACCCTCCCCTCGCCAGGCGTGGGCATATTAGGCGAGGAATATCTGGAGCAGGAACTCGCCGAAATATCATACCATCATTGTGCCTTAATAATTGCTAGTCGCCCTACAAAACCAATTAGGTTTGTGTCCGAATACAAAAATACAAATGTATGCAGTTTTTCGGTAAACACCGAACAGCGCGTGACCCCGATGTTACCCGACTCTGCTGACTCAGCGAATCTTAGCGAATTTGCTACTCGCGTTACTATCCTCGCTCGCACCCGACAGCCGATACAAATAAAACTCAAGAACACAACATTGCAAGAGGGATATCTTCCGCGTTTAACAGCTGATGAAGGTGTTTTCATGGGCGAAGCCGCCGTGACCAACCTCAATGGTAGTTGTTACGTAATGGCAATTAACACGACCGAGCAAAACGTGGAGGTCACTATTCCACCCCAATACTTAATTCCATTTGAATATCGAGGATCTCCCGAAGAAATTTCAGATTCGGACTCACCCGATGAAAATTCTATCCTCGGCAAAGATCGCGTTACTGGAATGCTGGATTTGCTCAAAGTGGACTATCTCAACGATGAAGAAGCGGAACACGTACGTTCACTTGTAGCCGCGTTCCCTGACCGTTTCCACTTACCAGGCGATAAATTGGGCCGATCAAGGCTAATTAAATGTACGATACCGACCACGGACGAGTTGCCAGTGAATACTCGTCAATATCGTTACCCGGTAATTCACAAAGAAGAAATTAAGAAACAAATGGAGAAGCTCCTGAATGAAGGAAAAATTCAGCCCAGCGCCTCTCCATACAATTCTCCGTTGTGGATTGTTCCCAAAAAACCGGATGCCAACGGGAATCGAAAATGGCGCGTTGTCATCGATTATCGCGCATTGAATGAAAAAACCTTACCGGATGCTTATCCCCTACCAAATATCACTGATATTTTGGACCAACTGGGTGGCGCCAAATATTTCAGCATTTTCGATCTGGCCAGTGGGTTCCATCAAATTGAAATAGACCCGAAGGATCGGCCTAAAACGGCATTCTCTACTCCCGAAGGACACTACGAGTTTGCCGTGCTCCCTTTCGGATTGCGTAACGGTCCTCCTGTTTTCCAACGACATATGAACGTGGCACTTACGGGACTCAACGGCATCGAGCTGTTCGTCTATCTCGATGACATCATCATCTATTCTCCATCTTTGGAAGAGCACGGCCGAAGAGTGCGGAATCTTTTCACGCGTCTTCGGCAGGTTAATCTAACCCTACAAACGGGGAAATGTCAGTTCCTTCGAACGGACGTGACCTACTTGGGGCATATTATTTCCCGAGATGGAGTTCGACCTGACCCTTTGAAGGTAGAAGCGGTGAAAAATTATCCTGCTCCTACGAATACCAAAGAGGTACGACAATTTCATGGACTTGCCAATTATTATCGGCGCTTCATCAAGGACTTCGCTATCAAGGCCAGACCACTAAGCGACTTATTGCGGAAAGAAAGAACATTCGTATGGACCGAGAAAGAACAGAAAAGTTTCGACGAAATTCGTGACGCTCTCTGTAGAAAGCCCGTCTTACAATACCCGGACTTTAACCAACCGTTCATTCTCGCCACCGATGCTTCCGATGCAGGCCTTGGTGCAGTACTGAGCCAAATAATTGATGATAAAGAACGACCTATCGCATACGCATCACGAACCCTGAACGAAGCTGAAAAGAATTATCACAGCAACGACAAGGAGTGTTTAGCAGCCACCTGGGCGATAGGATACTTCCGGCCCTATCTATACGGACGCCCCTTCACACTTGTTACCGACAACCAAGTTGTTGCCTGGTTACACAATATGACCGACCAATCCAACCGACGTGCACGTTGGAGGCTAAAGGTTGGGGAATATCACTTCATCGCAAAATATAAGACAGGAAAACTCAATCAGAATGCCGACGCGCTGTCGCGTAACCCTGTCGCCACCGTCACCGCTTTTCCGATACAAAAACCAGGCGTATCAGGCGTAAAATCGCGCACGAAAAGTGGTCCCCCACCGGCAACCTCTATCCTGCAGCGTTCCCGTGATCGTCTGCCTGCAAGCAAGGGTCTAACCAAACCTTTAGCCGGAGCCGAACCCAAACGAGAAATCGGCTCAATCGGCGCTAGAGTGAAACGTCGAGAAGAAATTCGACCGCTCGCAAAGCGCGTGACTTACAAAGAGCCAGATTCTGACCTCATGAGTGACGAATCTTCGACAGACCTCGTACCACCGATTCGCACTGCTCATCGCAGCATGCTACCCAGCGAAGAAGGAATCATCAATAATCAAGAGAAGCCCGTCGACCCCTTGAACGCTGAGAATTTTTGCGACGATGTTTTCTTGCCCGAGGCCGAGCCGACCATAGAGCCTCTGATACCAGAGGCAACCAACATCATTATCGAGGTCGCTCCCCCACCTTCCAGCGAAAGTGAGGCCGAAAACATCACGGACAGTACATTAACTCCAGAGCAACCGACACCGGAGGCCATCGTGACGAAACATGGCAAACCATCCTTAGGATTCCTCGAAGAGCTTCAAACATCAATCTTACGCTTTGATAATTCCATACGGTTACGCGAGGTACCTGACGAAGAACCAATAGTCGAGGATTACCCATCATCTCCAGAAGACCCGGGTTCCTTAATAGAAAAAGGGTATCAATGCATTCATGACCTCAGCAACGCCATCAAGGAACGAGAGTCCGATAGATCAGAGTCTGAGATCTCGAGACCACATCTGGAAACTTCACACGTTGTTCCTATCAATCGGAAATCAACCATCCCGACACCAATCCCATCCTGTAAACCTGTGGCTAAATCTAGCCCGTTTCCAGGGACATCGACGACGATCGGGATATTACCATCCAAGAACCAGCGAGATGGCATACCAAGTAAAATCACGACAGACCCGCAAGTTTTGACTTTGCCCCAATCAACGCAACCGCCTTCGACACTGTGCGAAACAGTAGCACAAGATACCGCACATGTAATCGGTACATCGGCTGCATACGTCGATGCTGACTCAAGCGATTCCGACATTGTGCAATCTGACACTGACCAACAACCCGTCAATTCGGACACCGATGGAAATTGTGTTATTAAACTGAGTCGAGAGGCGCTGACCTACGACAAAGACAATATAGCACACTTCCTCAACGCTGACGGCATGCCTTTGAATAATATTAGTCAATTGCTTTCGGATCTTGGAAAGATCGACGTACAGAACCTCCAAAAATGCAGTCTTTCCAAGGGACGCATAGTTGTAACAACAAAAGGAAAATTCAAAACTCTAAGCATTGTCAATAAGCAGCACCACTTCGACAAATCCAGGTTCCACGATATTGCCGAATGCCTACAAAATCTGCGCACGGCCGTAGTGCGTTACCGACTGCGATCTCTACGAATGTCCAAGCGTGGAGACGACCTCGAGGATCTCCCTTATGACACCCTCAAGGAGATGTTAGAATGCACTTTCCACGGGGTGCCTGTTACAATCACTATTTGCAGTGGGTTTGTCCAAACCGATCCACCCCCTCAGCATCGGAATGAAATAATTCGGGAGGCGCACGAAAGCCTCATTGGAGGACACAAGGGCATGGTAAAAACTGGTTGCCTGTAAAGTCGGTATACGGGCGAACTTTGAACGTGACAACGTCTTTTTCCTGGTATAATATTTGTTGATTTGAATATGATCTATTCGCACAGTGGGAACAAGGATTTAAATAAAAATAACAATTGCACATTTTAATTACAGAAATATATTTGATTTACTTGAACATTTTTTACATATATACCTTAACTTAACTATTTCTTATCTGAGTGATTCTGTTGAGGATTGGACGATGATAAGAGAACCCGATGAAGAGAACCCAAACAAACCATAATCAAAACATTTATTCAAGTCGAAGGTTTAAATTCTTGCTAAATAAATTTGAAATTCATCAAAATTTGGATTTGTAAATGATGAAGTTGAAAATTAAAACATTTACTAAAATTGGAGGTTGAAATTCTTGCTAAACGCAGTTAAATTCAAGTTTTCTAATGTTCTGTCACTTTTTCTTAATATTTGTAGATAAAGAACCAATTTGGAAATCAAAACATTGATCCAAGTTGGAGGTTTTAATTCTTGCTGAATCAATTTGAAATTGATTAAAATTTGGAATTTTAAATGATGCAATGGAAAATTAAAACATTCACTAAAATTGGAGGTTGAAATTCTTGCTAAACACAATTAAATTCAAGTTAATTCCGCGCGTGGTGATTGGTCGGTTTGGTTCGTTTGTTTGGACGCATTGTTTTGACAGGTTGGAGGTTATGATTTGTTATTTTAAATGTTTGACGAGCAGTACGCGCTGTTTTTTTTTCTACATCGACTGAATTACGATTGATTGCGGAATGATTTAAACTAATTGTTTACTTAACACTAACATTTATCAATAGTAGGACATAACCTATAAACTCAGTTTCTTAGATTATTCTAACAATTAATCAATCAATCATAGTTTATGATAATGGAATATCAGTGTACAATTATTTACCTTTATTGTTGTAGTTGTTGTAAATGACGAATCTAATCACTCCACAATCACTACAGACACAGCTGACGATACTTTAACCACACGTGTGAACTTGTATTATGACGCTTTCTTTCTTTTGCTCCAACACCAAGAACGCACGAAAAGGACAGAGACGCAAGCACGCACCGATTCAACGCGCCTAATTCTCGAATGCTGCGCGCGCAGCGCACCGATTATGCTTGAGTGGGAGAGAGACGGCATTCAGCGGTCCGGCGTGCCTCTCTCTCGGTCATGACTCACTGTAACAGACGTGAGCGGGCGTTATATTTTTCCGTGCATGCCACGGAGCCGCAACCTAATTTAAGACGTTGTCACGTCAAAAACGTACCGACGTCTTCGGGAACGATATCAGTGGAAAGGAATGAAAGAAGAAACGGAAACCTTTATCCGACAATGCAAGACTTGCCAAAAACAAAAACTTGCCCGAGTAAAAACGCGAGAACCAATGCTAATCACCGATACACCCGCAGAAATCTTCGAAAAAATTGCTCTCGACACTGTCGGCCCTCTTAATATTACACCCAGGGGAAACCGACATATCCTCACCATCCAGGATAACTTTTCAAAATTCTGCGCAGCTGTGCCACTACCAAACATCAAGGCAGAAACATTGGCCTTAGCATTATCAAAACAGTGGATTGCTTTGTACGGCCCTCCGAAGACCATCCTCACTGATCGTGGTACCGCATTCACAAGCAACCTTTTTGAACAACTAGCCGAAATCTTCAAGGTAAAAAGGATAACGACCACGGCGTACCGTCCTCAGTCAAACGGGTCGCTTGAACGCAGTCATGCTGTTCTAGCGGAATACCTAAGAGCCTTCCACGATCGTTTTGACGACTGGGACGAACTCCTACCTTTTGCCATGCACGCATATAATACATCCGTGCATACGGGGACAAATTTCACCCCATATGAACTCATGTACGGGAGGAATTCGCGGCCGATTTCTGCGTTCCTGTCTGTAGAGAAAATCGACACATACACGGAATACATGACCGACTTTATCACTCGACTCGACGAAATTCGACCTGTCGCGGCAAGAAATCTTTATTCAGCAAAACGGCATTCCAAACACAATTACGACCGCGAAGCGCACGCCGTTTCCTTTAATGTAGGCGACGATGTGTACGTAATCCAAGAACCTCGTAAAGGAAAGCTTAGCCCTCACTACCACGGGCCTTACGAAATTACTGACATCACAGAAAAAGGAAACATAGTGTACACTAATAGTCGTGGCAAGCCCGAAATGAAACATCCCAATAAGTTCAAGTTGGCCATCTAACAAGCGCTCGAGCGAGTATCTGTTTCAGATTCACCTGAGGGCAAGATGGAGAGGTACCTTAGCGCTACGGTAATCTTGGTCGCGCTTAGTACCAGTATCGCTGACAGAGGCTACAGGTTGCAAGAAATCCGGGACCATCCAGGCATCTTCTATGAAAAGCTATCTGAGCTGAAGGTCACAACAACGCAATGGAGAATCGTCACGTACATCGATATCAGCGGCGTTCTGTCCTATGAACCGTGGCATCCTGCACAGGTCTTCCGACTTCTAGCAGACTGTCTTCACCATCTAAACCCTGCCAGCTGTGCAGGCCTCGTACCTAGAGATCGTCTCGTCGGCCGGCATGAAACCTTTCGTGGCCTGCAAAGACAGATCATCCACCTCGTATCCCCTCAAGGGATCCCTGGATATACAAGGGCACTTACACCTCGTGGAGCCCCTCCAACCGCTGGGTAACAATCTGGAGCAGCGCATTCCACCAATGGTGGTGTACCAACCGACTTCCACGAACTCGCCGACAAGCCCGAAACCAGCGGTTTGACTCGGGGACGAGCCACTTGAATCTCGCGAACTCCATCCCCGCGCTTCAATCTAACAAGGGGGGTGTTATATCCGTATCTCATTTTCTAAGTTTTTTGTCTTAATTATATATATTTTATACCAAACTATTTCCTTTTCCACTTCAACGCGAACTCGTTTGAACCCTACGTTGCGAAATGACACATTCTTTCCAGCATGCGAAACCTCCATTGCAACACCAACATTCATTCTGGCAATTTCAACTTCGATTTCTTCACAATGCTGAGTCTTGCAACTTGCGATGCGAATGACTCTCAACGAGGACACGGAAGAAGCCTCGGTCGTTCAGTCCTATACCCATTTCGAAAATTGTTGCTCAGCGATAATTAAAATCGCTGACTTACTTAAAAATCAAGAAGCAACCCACCATCGAGTTAGAGCAAAATTAGGCAGTCTCTCGCGAATCTTAGGACTGAGCGGAGCTCGACAGAGGCCAAGGCACTCTGTCCTCTGAGTCTTTTTCCGTGCCCTTGGAAGTTAGTTCCGAGTACGCGTCTTCGATTCTTCGCGATCAAGCATCACTGCCCGAGGGTAAAGTGAGGCACTGAGGTGCAGCGTCTCATTACGCTTCGCAGGCCGATAAGAACTCATTAGTAGTGCGTAGAAACAATTATTCGTTCAACCAAACTCCAAACTACCAAAAGTTCAACGTGTAATTTGCGTACGTGAGTGCAATACGATTGTACTGTCTTCGAGGAGACCCGAACGTCTAGCGTCAGCACGGTATCAAATCACAAATTCACCAAACGTAAGTCCGATCTGCCCGCATTTTATGTAATCGTATTAAATTGTATCGAGTCATCAATCGAATTAATTTACGGAAGAAAACTGCGATAATAACTAAATTGTATCAAAATTGTAATCGTCATTGTCAATTTCTCAGATTTATTATAGCAATACATATATGTATTCTACTACTCATATCCATCAGGAGGATACTCTTTATCTTTATTTTATCCTTCCAATTCCTTTATTTTAACCCACTGGATAGGTGCGCCTAGCACTTTAATAGCTAACCCGACCAAAATCTTTCGAGATAAATTAGAAGACTGAATATTTTTACGTCGTTCAGGAAAATTAATCTCAGCCCGCTCATTAACATTCCGGGCCTAACACGTGCGTATCAGGAACAGAGAGCTGTGATTGGTCGTGATAATATACGACGTTTTTGCGACAGATGGCGTAGGTTATCGAGTCTTTTTCCGCTGCCCATCGTCCTATCTCATAGATCGGAATTTTCTTTTTTATTTTCCGAAAGAACGGGAAACTACCAAACGATTTGAATGGTTTACCAAACGCTACCGAACGACCACCAAACGATTCGTAAAAAAAAAGATCGATTAGTCAAAGTGGGGGGGCCAACTTACTGCCCAATTTTTGATCATCGATTTTTCGAAAAACGGAGAACTACCAAACGATGTCAATGGTTTACCAAACACTACCAAACGACCACCAAACGATTCGTAAAAAAAAAAGTTCGATTAGTCAAAGTGGGGGGGGCTAACTTAAATACGACGTTTTTGCGACAGATGGCGTTGGTTATCGAGTCTTTGTAGCATGTCCGTAGACCGAGGAGCACGGTTGGCAGTACCTGCACCCAAGCGTTTGTCTGATGAGACATGATTGCCGCTTTCAGGGTACGATGCCAGCGTTCCACGAGACCGTTGGCAGCCGGGTGATAAGCTGTCGTGCGAATTCTTCTCGTGCCGACAAGCTGTATCAAAGCTGTAAATAGAACGGACTCAAATTGACTTCCTTGGTCCGTTGTAATTGTTTTCGGACTGCCATATCTCGCGATCCACTCCGTGAAGAAATGTCGGGTAATTGCACTGGCGCTGATCTCTTTCATCGGCACGGCTTCGGGCCATCTTGAAAAACGATCGATTATCGTCAAACAATAACGGTAGCCTTCCGTTTCGGGGAGTGGTCCCACTATATCTACGTGCACGTGGTCGAATCTGTGATCTGGCTCAATGAACATATTCGGTTTCGTATGTACGTGTCTTCCTACCTTTGCACGTTGACAAGCGACGCACTCACGTACCATTTGCGTGATATCCCTGCTCATCGATGGCCACACGTAGCGTTGACCGATCAATTTGCTGGTTGCCTTGCCTCCTGGGTGTGCTAGGCCATGGAATGCGTCAAACACTTTTCGTCGGAACTTGTGAGGGACGTATGGCCGAATGTCGTCTCGCGAAACGTCGCAGTGGATCTCTTGCCGTTGTGTCCTAAACGTAAGCTTTTGCAGCTTTAACGACGTAGTGTTGTCTACGAGAAGCTGTTGTAGTACCGCGTCCTGGGATTGGGCTTCAGCTAGCGCTGAGAAGTCGATGACGTTTGAAAGACGGAGCGGCTGCGCCGTATTGATGGAGTCGACTCTTGAAAGCGTGTCAGCTACGACGTTTTCGGTTCCTTTGACCGCGATGATTTTTGTCGTGAACTGACTGACGAATCCCAGTTGACGTAGTTGACGTGGAGAGGCTTTGTCTGACCGTTGCTGAAATGCGTAAATCAGTGGTTTGTGGTCAGTGCGGACATAAAAATCGTAGCCTTCGATCCATGCCCGAAAATATTTCACGGCCTCGTGAATAGCGGTAAGCTCCCGATCGTAGGTGCTGTAGTTGATCTGTGCAGGTGAGAGCTTTTTGGAGAAAAATCCTAAGGGCTCCCACCTGTCCTCGTTGTCGCTGTTATCTCGTTGCTCGAGAACGGCGCCGATAGCCTTACCGGACGCATCGGTAGTTAGTCGTAACTCGGCTCGAGGTATCGGGTGCGCCAGCAGAGCTGCTTCCGCGATGTCTTTTTTGCTCTTCTCGAAAGCTTTTTCCGCCTCCTTGGTCCACTCGACGGGACGTTTGTCTTTTTTGCGTGCGTCCTTCAGGAGTGCGTGCAGTGGAGCCTGTGTTTTAGCCGGGTTTTTTATGTGACGACGGTAGAAATTTATAGTTCCGAGGAACTGTTGCAGCTGCTCGAGTGTTTCAGGGCGTCTGATTGTTGCGATGGCTTGTACTCGGTCCGGAAGAGGTCGAGAACCTTCGGCTGAAACTAGATGGCCTAAATATTCTACCTCATGTACCCCGAATACGCTTTTACTGCGGTTAACCGTAAGACCGTAGTCGCGCAGTCGCGTGAAAACTGCCCTTAGGTGTTCCAAATGCTCCTGGGTTCCCGATGACGCAATTAGAAGGTCGTCGAGGTATGCGTGAACGAATTCGAGTCCGTCCAGGGCCTGACGAATGAAGCGTTGGAACGTCTGCGCTGCGTTGCTCAACCCGAAAGGCATAACCAGGAACTCAAATAACCCGAACGGGGTGATCACCGCTGTTTTCGGTACATCGTCCGGATTCACCGGTATATGGTGATAAGCTCTAACCAGGTCGATTTTTGAAAAAATTGTCTTACCGCCCAGTATTGCCGAGTAGTCCAACAGATGCGCGATTGGGTAACGATCGGGCGTCGTCTGCGCGTTGAGGCGGCGATAGTCCCCGCATGGACGCCAATCTCCCGATTTCTTCGGGACCATGTGTAGAGCGCTGGCCCATGGACTTTTGGACGGGCGGCAAAATCCTCGGTCGACCATGAATTGAAACTCCTCTTTGGCCTTGCGTTGCAGTTCAACGGTGAGTCTTCGTGCTCGTTCGAACACGGGAGGCCCTTTGGTTTCAATGTAATGAACGACGTTGTGTTTCGCTACTGAACGTTGGCTCGTGGCGTCGAGGATTTCTGGGAATTCTTGAAGAATTGCGGCGTAAGGGTCGTCTTTGTCGATTGTCGAAATCTCTGTAAGAGGAGCCCTGCCAAGTGTGCCGTAGGCGTGGAGTCCCGTTACTCTGTCGATGATGCACTTCAATCCGACGTCTACGCGGATGTTGAAATGTGCTAAGAGGTCTGCTCCGATGATGCCGTAGGGAATGTCGGCAATTCTGAAAATCCATGCCATTGAACGTCGAAGGCCTAAATCTATGTTCAATACCTTCTGTCCATATGTTGTGATTGGAGTTTTGTTGGCGGCGTATAGCTGGAAGTCGCAACGGTGTTTCTTGTCGTCTTGTGTCGCTGGAATTGCGGTGACATCCGCACCGGTGTCGATGAGGAAGATTTGACCTGTGACTCGGTCGTTCATGAAGAGTCGGCGTGTCTCCTGTGATCCACCAGCCGCCGCCGCGTGGGCTGATGGGATGCTTAGTTTCCCTGATCGGCTTTGAACTGGCATGCACCTTCGCACTTGTGTGCTCGTTCCTTGAACTTGCGGTGATAGAAGCAAATTTTTGCATTATTATTCACCTCGTTTGGTTCGGTCGTGTACGAACGAGACTTTGAGCGGTGCCGGGATGGCGTTCTTCTATAGGATTGATGCCGGGGTCGTGGTTGTCGAGCATCTGTAAGTAATCGCTCTAGACTTGCTAATATGTTTTCCAGCCTCGAGTCGTCGTGATCGGCCCTGGGCTGGGACGTGCTAATGGCCATTACTCGGTTGCTTGACGCTTGAGAGATATCCCAAATGCGGTCAGCGAGTTGGGCGATTGCATTATTGTCAAGCGCTGTGGCCGAGGCTAGTGCGACTTGTAATTGCTGCGGAAGCCTGTCGAGCCACAGCATGCGGACGGATTGCGCATCTATTCTATTTTGATTTAGCGACTCCATTTCCGCTAGTAAAAACGACGGTTTTTTGTCGCCCAGTTGTAGACCGGAGACGAGTGTGCGCAACTTTTGTTCTTGCGACACCGAAAAGCGGTTTAGCAACGCTTGCTTTAATGCGAGGTACTTGCCAGTCATCGGAGGGTTCAGGAGAACGTCTTCCACGAGTGTTTGCGCGTCCTCGCCCAGTTTGGAAATTACTGCGTTGAATTTTGATAGGTCCGATGTGATGCGATGGCACTGGAACGTTGCTTCGAGGGTGACGAACCATAATTCTGGTTTTTTCGAACGAAACGGTGGAATAATGATTCGTTCCATGCTCCCGATCGACGATTCTCCCGCGTCCGTTGCTGCCTCGCGAGATGTTGCGGTTACGTCGCTGGACGTTTCGTTGCCCTGTGACGTGCTGGGCTCGTCTTGTTGCGAGCGACTCAAATGAAGATCGGTGTCCTTTTTCGGTGTTCGAGGCGTCGCCATTGTACACTTTCTTTTCGGGTTCTTTGTTTAGCGCGACACGTGGTCGCTTGAAAATGCCGGTCGCGCGAACGTTTTTTTATTTTTTTATTTTCGTGTGATCTGCTTGGATCACGTCGGGGTCACCATTATGTGGGGATCTGGGTGCCACATATAACTCCGTAGAGGTTGTTTCTTGACAAACAATAAATATCTTTATTAATTAATACAAAGAATATCACTTGACCGTATAAGGTGCTGAAACGCCAAAACGATAGAGTCTTCGAAGTAGACGTTAACGGACGAGTAACCAACGTAAACATCGAGCGACTGAAACCCGCACATCTGGCAACGGCGGAACAAGTCGTTCCCAACGCCATACATCCATCACCGTCGACTAGCAGCACAAGCGACAGAGATCGTACTCTTCATCAAACAACTCAGCCGACGGCACCGAGAACATACGCAGGACCAAAGAAGAAAGTTCAAATACAAGTTCCTAACCAAAAACATAAAAATAAGGAAAACACTCCTTTTCATTAAGGGGGAGTATTGTGGGGAAGCGCCTTTAGTCCCTAGAGGAAAAGCCTATCCTAAAAACATTATCCGAATAACGGGACGTGAGACGAGTAGTGGGAAGAGAGAGAACAGCGTCCGGCATTTTTAGTTCACGCACGTTTCCACAGTCAAGTGATATTCTTTGTATTAATTAATAAAGATATTTATTGTTTGTCAAGAAACAACCTCTACGGAGTTATATGTGGCACCCAGATCCCCACATCTTTTTCCGCTGCCGATCGTCCTATCTCATGTATCGGAATTTTCTTTTTGATTTTCTGAAAGAACGGGGAACTACCAAACGATTTTAATGGTTTACCAAACGCTACCAAACGACCACCAAACGATTCGTAAAAAAAAAGTTCGATTAGTCAAAGTGGGGGGGCTAACTTATTGCCCAATTTTTGATTATCGATTTTTTGAAAAACGGAGGACTACCAAACGATTTCAATGGTTTACCAAACGCTACCAAACGACCACCAAACGATTCGTAAAAAAAAAGTTCGATTAGTCAAAGTGGGGGGGCTAACTTATTGCCCAATTTTTGATTATCGATTTTTTGAAAAACGGAGGACTACCAAACGATTTCAATGGTTTACCAAACGCTACCAAACGACCACCAAACGATTCGTAAAAAAAAAAGTTCGATTAGTGAAAGTGGGGGGGCTAACTTTGATGAGGTATGAAAACGCGTTTTGTCTCGGCTTTTTAGTTCTTGAAATCGCCACTGCCTAGCGTTGGCTGTTGTGTGACAGCCTTCGGCTCTAAATACTTCGATCGGCTGAACGATTCAATACTATCGTGGCTTTCGCCTGTTATCGTTATGCCGACGTTATTTATTGTGTTCAAATGGAAAATCAATAGAACGTAAAATCATTGCAAATATATCAATAGATTTTTATTCATGTAAGATATTCGAAACATCGGCGCAACATACATATATATCTGCATGCCTGTCACACAACTACTAGCGCCACAGTGCGGCTAGGACATTTTGCGAACAGCATTTATCTACCAGTGTCAGGGGGCTGCGTGCGGCCGAGGTGGGTCGAGCGTGGTCGACGGGAGCCGAGCGCGCTGCCGTGTGGGGCCGTCCATAAATTACGTCATTTTAAAATAGGGGGAGGGTCTAGGCATTGGATGACGGTAACGATAATTACATTATGACCATAGGAAGGATAGGATGATTTCGGGGGGGGGGGGGGGGGGGCAAAAATCAGCAAAAATCGATGACGTAATATATGAACGGCCCCTGTGCCGAGCGCGCTATGCGTTCCGCGAGGGAAAGGTCGGGTACAAAGTTTTCACAATGGCGGTGCCGCGGAACGCCGGGTACCCGTTTAGCTAGCCTATGACACGCGGGTAACCCCAAGCTGTAATAGGCGAGCTGTACATTTATTTCGTAACTCGTTCGCAAGTTTTTATCGATACGGTTTGTGCGCGTGTTTCTTTTTCCCTGTTTAGGTGGATTACGGGCGAACGTCGAGGGATTTCGCCCGCGTACCTGGTAAGTGTGCGCGGGCTCGTCGCGCACGCCGGTAAGTCTTTTACACTTATAATAATTAAAAGAAAAGAAAAAAAAACGTAATAGCGGTACTTGTGAGGGGGGGGAGGGTTATTTACGCGGGTTATCTAATACCAAGGGGCAGGGGGGATCATGACTCGATTACTAAGGGGAGAAGATTTCCAAACAAAAGTGACAGAGAGGGGATTTATTTACAGGGTGATAAGGGAAATAAACCGTGGGGATATGCTTTCTTCGGAGGAAGCCATTGGTCGTCGAAGTACTCGTCGAGGGAGTTGGCTGCAGGAGCCTTGTCCCGGAGGGCTTGCCGAGGGGATTCGCTGCAGGAGATCTGCCCCGGAGGGCTTGTCGAGGGAATTCGCCGCAGGAGATCTGCCCCGGAGGGCTTGCCGCGAGAGTCTCCGAACACGAGCAGCCATGGATGCATGGTGCTTCGGTGCTCCGACCTTCTATCGGCCAGAGGGTCGTTCCGGAGAAAATTAGGGGTGAATTGGCCGTAGGGAAAGTGCGGACAACAACCATACGCACATACGTGGTGGGTACGGTGCCTGGGCTATCATGTAAGAACCAGAACCAATGTAGCGTCGGATTTACCATTGAGATGGGCCATCGGATTTATCCAGGTCAGTAAGTACGTACTACCGCGTATGAGAGAGCGCGTCAATCATCGAGGCTACAGTATACAGTCCCATTGTCGCGAGGATATCACTGCTGTCTCCAATCTCTCCGAGAGCACCAGCGAAACTGACCTTAAGGAACTCGACGAACCCTTCGGCTTCATTCAGAAACAATATCTCGCTAAGGATCGCACCACCAATCTGGGCAAGGCCTTTCCTTTACGTATGTATAGTTCAAAACGAAAGGCGAGTATGCTAGGGCCTTCTTGCGTCTCAATGGTTACGGCTACCATCATCACATACTCAGCGTCGACTGGTCCAAACCTCCGGCCCAACAGAATTAAATGGTCAACGGTTGAAACGCGTTAAGGTAGAACAAGCGCGATCACTTGATTTCTATAGATTTTGTTCAAATTTTAACCAGACATTGTTTGTATTATTATACATGTTTCAGTGAAATTTCAGAACAGTAGATTATTTATATTCAGAGATAATGGGTTTTAAAATTGCAACTTTTAACACTGTAGGGTCTGCATTGTAATTTAGACAGAGTAATTGTCCGTAAAAAATATGTGTCCCCTATAAGAAGACACATGGCAATATCATAAACAATGTCAAATTATTAACGTTTATAATGCAAATATTTTTTTTTTACGATAAAAGTTTTTAACTTTAGGAACACGATCATTATTTTCGTTCTCGAAATATTGAACAATACTGTTCCGCGGTGTTGCATAATGCATTCATATTATGGGGATAAATATTTTTTACCGAGTGTTATTCTGTTGTTACTGAACATTTTTAGCAAAACTGAATAGTAAAGGCAATCGAAACTTTTTTCACTCGTTCCCTAACTAGTTTTCTATCTTAACATAATTTTGTTTCAAAATTAATAAACACAATAGAATGATACGACGTATTATTTGACTTGACTTTCAGTCAATGCAGACCCTGCAGTGTTAAAAGTTGCTATTTAAAAACCCATTATCTCCCAATCTGAATAGTCAACTGTTGTGAAACTTCACTTAAATATGTATAATGATATGAACAATGTCTGGTTAAAATTTGAACAAAATCGATAGAAATCAAGGGCACGCGCTCGTTTTACCTTAACGGTAAACCACTGTAAACGTAAAAAATTAAGTGATATTTCGCGTTTTTTTTTTTGTTAGAAGGACAAACAAGAGAATACAAATATTCAAGGATGATATAAGTTATATCTCCAAGTGAACAAAAATAAATTAATACCAAAAAATTATACCAAATGGTGTCGCTGGGGCCATTCTGGCGAGGCATGTTGAGTTTAAGACGCTCTGCGGCATGCAGTACGGCATTTTAGAAAAAAAAAATAAAAGATTTCTATTAATTTACACAAGTATAGCTAGAGAAATACATAGAGGATTGTGAAAATATTAATATTTGTGTAATTGGCAAGCGTTTAACCAAAAACTTAATTTTCGACGGAAAAAAGGACAATCATTTGTTAATAACTAATGTTATAATTAAGTCATGGAAAATCCCGTACGTATTTCTCTTCGCAATGTTATTTTAGAGATGTACTCAAAATTTGGAGTGAAAAGAGTGAAAATTGTTGGAGTTATGCTGCCTGCCGTTTTCAAAAATTGAGTTTCGAGGAAAACGGTCGATGTCTCGCACACGGGCCAGCCACTGCCACCGCAGAGCCACACAGGCCTGCGAACCTTCTTTTACAGGTACCGATGTTTTTTCCCCTTATTCGAGATGGTTTAAAGCATATCTTGAGTAAAAAAATCAATTAAAAAAAAATCTCCAGTAGTGTGACCCCATTAGATCGGCGTACACGGTGACGACTGTTCGTTGCGTCTCTTTGAACGAGCCCCCCCCCCCCCCCCCCCCCCCCCCGGCCCCTCTTTTTTCTTCGCAAGGTTCGTGCCCTCACTGCTGCGAGCTTAAATCTCCTATTCGTCAATAAAATTCAAAAAGAGGACAAGACAATGATTGCCAAAGAATCGAGTGGTTTTTATTCAAACCCAATAATCCTATAATTTCTTCTGCTCTACCTGCGGTCGTTCGAATGAACTTCCGAAATTGAAACGTGTCATCTATTGCTAACTCATGTTGAAGATTATTTGAAAAAGTAAAAAAAGAACGCCAAGCAAAAACATTCTTTCGAAAACATCGCTTGTTTTACCATGTTAAAAATTCTCATTTACCTCAGAATATTTTTTATTTTTATTTAAACAATGGTTTTATTATGTATTTTCAATTTAAATGTACAAAAAAGTAAAACAACTTTTCATAAAATAGCCAAGCAAGTTTACTAAAAATTTTGTAAACAAAATTGTTAAACCTTAGGGATGATATTTTGCGTATTATTTTATTTTTACTTTGAAAAATCATCTAACTGTTGTCACATGAAATTGGTGTCACCATTAAATATTGGGAGAACAAATAAGTCTCCGCCGTTTGACAAAAGATGGCCCCACCAGGAGGTTATGGTTGAAATTGTCAGATGTAAAACGTCATATCGTAAGGTTGAACATCTGGCAAGACCATAACCTTAAAATATAAGCCATTTTGTATCAGCATCACATAATTTTTTTGTTGCGAAAATGTAGAGTTTTGGGTCGAATAAGCGGGAATAATCAATAATTTGATATGGGTTATTAAAGACAAACTAATTTTTTTGTCGCACCATATTTTGTACTTTCCTTTATGCCATACTCGTTACTACACATTTATAATAAAAATGACTGTAACTATGCCAACAAAGACTGATTAATGAATGTTCATAGTTATAATAAAGTTGGTTGGCGTTGTATGAACAGCTACGGATTCCATTCCTGTTAGAATAAAAAAATACAAATTTGAGTTCATTCAATATTGTACTGATCCTTGAGAATCATGCGTTCCATTCCGCAACTGTACGGCCGCACTCAGAGTAAAGTGGAACTCTAGAAACTTTAACAAACAAGAAAAACGCCAAGTAATAAAAAAAGACGTTGGAACATTATTGGCTCCTTCACAATATACAAAATTCTTCTTCACTTTGATACATTTTTGTTTTGTTTCAAACCGTTTTTTTATATTATTACTTTTTCCATTTAAACGAACAAAATAATTGAAATTACTTTTTATAAAAAGGCCAAGTAAGTTTCCTAAAAATAAAATCGCCGCTACAATCTTCGAGGATTAATGCTGGCCCAGATCTGGGTAGACTCATAATAAACCTATATCACAGTGATGTGATGTGCTAAGATTGGCCGAATGTATAGCCTAAGCTGGATAGAATGTCGACGGAACAATTTTACATAGATACTTCCATTTTGAATGCCACCATTCGATCATGTATGGGCTGTTATTCGGTAATGCCGGAAGGTTATATATCGTGTCTCATATCATGCTAGCTCTATCCCAGTGCTCCGCCGAACCCTAATATAATCGACGACACTTTTATGGCATTCTTAATGTAAACATTTTTACATACATGGGCCCAGTTATGGTCCGGGCATCCTAGCCAACGCTGAGCTGCCGAGTGTCAGCCAGGCGTCACATTTCCAGGCCTGGGCCAATCATTTTTTCCGAGCGTCGGCCAAGCAAGTTCGGTACTCAGCCAGCGCTGGGTCGATGGTCAACTTCGACATGGGCCCAGTCGCGGTCCAGGCATCGTAGCCAACACTTGGCTGCCGAGTGTCAGCCAGGCGTCACAAATCGACTAACAATCACTAACAACTGATGGGTTACGAAGAAAAGTTCGAAATCGTTACAAAACCATCTTCCCGCGGCTAAGTTTCACATGAAATTTGTTTTTCGCATTATTAAATAAATAAAGTCTAACAAACGCTGGATTTTATCTAACAAACACTAACAAACGACTACCAATCGAGGAGGATTGAAATAATCAGCATTTTGCTGAAATCAGCCCCCTGACACTGGCCTGCCATTCCTATACGATAAACGAAACGCGTTTTGTCCCGGCTTTTTAGTTCTTGAAATCGCCACTACCCAGCGTTGGCTGTTACGTGACAGCCTTCGGCTCAAAATACTCCGATCAGTTGAACGATTCGATACTTTCATTTTGTGCTGTTATCGTTATTTATTGTGGTAAAGTGAATGAGCGTTCTAAAAATATATTTAAAAAGTTATTTAAAAGTGAAGTTTTTAAGGTGATATGCCGACGTGCATAGTCCCGGGCTGTACTTCCGGGTATCCTTCAAACCCGGGAAAAAGTACATTTTTTCACAATTCCCAAAGATCCCGAAACTGCCGAAAAATGGAGAAGCGCACTGAAACGAACAAAAGAGTCTCTTAGAACCCGACGAGCGGTGTGTGAAAAACATTTCGCAAAAGATGCAACTCTCGCTTCTTTGGCAGCGAGAGTTGCTCGATCCTAATGGTAAAGTGCTTGGAGTGGTAAGTTCACTTTGAAATTCAATCTTTCATGTCTTGCTGGAGGTAAAAATTATTTGTTTACTTTTTGTAGTTTCACGATGGCAATAAAAATGTATAATTGTCGAATTGCAGTCACAGTACAAAATCCCTAGACTGTGAAAAGGTACAGTGCCTACGCAGTTTACTTGGAACGATTGGGTGGATCCGGTGGAACCGAATCAGGTGCACTTAAAACCTCTAGTTGAAGGTAAAAAGGATAGTGCATCTGACGATGCTGTCCGCGTACTACCGTCTGACAATAATGACTGTAGAATATCTGTTACCGATACGATCGGTTTACAAGAATCAGATTTGCCATCCATTGCATCTACCGCACTTCTACAAATGGAACAACGACCTGTAGAAACTCACGTGCTGAATTTCAAGGACATCTCCACAGCCGATCTGGACCTACCACCTGGATGGTTAAAACAAACTACTGCCTGCGCCAAAACGCAGCTTATATTTTTTTACATCCACAAAACCGAGGAAATTTAGGGCAGTTTTGAAACTTTTATATTGAAAGATGTGACTGTAACGGAAGATCTATCGATTCAAGTCAGAGTTTTAGGCCAACACCTCGACCTCCGTCGATTCAATATAACCTGTCCCATCACTGATGTACAGGAACTGCAGAATTTTTTTAGTTGCAATTCATCGGCTGAATGTGTGTCGTGGTTGTTGGAAACCACCAGTAAAGCCCGAAATTGAGCAACTTAACTGCGAAAAACTAGAAAAAGATTCTTCGGCTACTTGGCGAAGCGTTCAATGTCTGCTGCTACTTTCGGATAAGCAAATTTGTGAACATTGCAGCAAGGCTAAAAACAATATCGACAAAAATCTTCGCCGTTATATACAGGGAAAGATACGAGAAAGAAGAAAAAAAAAGTTGATTCAAGGAAACAGAGAAAACAATTGTTGAAAATGCAGTCGAAGTGTCGTTCAGCAATGAGAACCAAACGTCTTGTGAGGCAAAAAATTAGAAGTCTTAAGCAAGAGGTTTTCGAGATGCGCCAGAAAATGGCAAAGTGCACGAGCAAAGACGTCAACCAATGTATCGAAAGCGGGAAAATCTCCCAGAACCAAATTCATGTGTTAAACCACATAATTGAAGCAGCGAAACGTAAAAATTCGAAAGGGCGTAATTATTCCGAAGAATGGATCCTGTTATGCATGCTGTTACACATGAGATCGCCAGCAGGATACGAGTTTCTGCGATGCAACGAAATTTTGCCTCTCCCATCTGTGAGAACGGTTCGAAGGTATGTTATTATTATTGATCATATTGTTTTGTATGACATTTTTTTTTGCACATGTACATTTTTTTGTAGTGCTTATTCTTTATAATTACCATATATGAGTTATTCGTAGCCAATGTCCTCTTGAGTAATTTAATTCGATTCGCGATTTTTCATGTCATTAAACCTGCTCTAAAAAACTTCTGGATAGTTCGATTAAAATGTTTTCAATATCCGAAACAAGCATGTTTCGGTGAGAGTTTGGAAATATTTTTTTTTAAATAGAAATTACATATTAGACAAGACATTTTTTAAGCCCAGAAATAAATTGAAATCTGTTTTATTTCCTATTTTAAGAATATCGTTTTAATAAGATCAAACTAATGTTTTCGACTGTGATATAATTTTTTTACCTTCCCCTTTTTGAAACAACAATGTTCAGGTAAAAGTTATATCGGCTGATCATCAAATTGGAAAAAATAAACTATAGTCATTTTTAAGACAACTAAGTTTTCGAAACACGCGACACAAATTTATTTAAAAAATTTGATTGGAGAAAAAGATTTGAGAAAACATAGTATGATCTTTAGCAATACGAATATAAAAAATAATCGATTACATTGGAACGGGATTGAAGGTTTTTAAGTTTGACCAAAAATGTCTCAAATGTTTTTGACCATTTTGTTATATACAATTCAAGTTTTTTTCCGTGTAATTATATGCAGTTACCGCACCAACATGGCAACGTTTTCATGTCAGATGATGAAAAAATTTTTTTGGGCATTTGAGAGTGCCTGTTACATCTCATTCATACAAGGCATTTTAACTATTTACAGATACTTATCGAACATAAAGACCGCTTGCGGTTTCGATTCGGAATTTTTTGAAGTTCTCAGAGTGGCTCTTGCAAATATAGAAGAATCGCAGCGACACGGAATTCTTCTGTTAGACGAAATTTCTACTCGGGAGAGTGTCAGCGTGAATACGAAATAACTCACGTATAAGGGGTTGATTGATTTCGGCGATGAAGGCCCTAAATCATCAGATTTTACAGAGAAAGCGAATCATCCGTTAGTTCTAATGTATCAGCCTTTGAATGCTGGTCATGCTCAAACCATTGCGGTCTTCGTCTCAAGAGGGCCTGTGGCAGGGGAAGTCCTTGCACGGCTCATCATCAAAGCGATAATTTTATTAGAAAGGATTGGAGCAAAAATCCACGCCATTGTAAGTGATGGAGCGAGCCCCAGCCGAAAATTTTGGTCAGAAGTTGGCGTGTGCGGAGCGAAGGATTCGCTTCAAACTTATTTCGAACACCCTGTTTCACAAGGCAGGAAAATATTCGTCTTTTCCTATACACCACACCTCATGAAGACCATACGCATTCGTCTGCACAATAATGGAATTTTACAGGTTCGTATGTATTTTACTATTGTATATTCATTTGTACACAAACTTACTCATTCACTTTATAATTATAATACTTTTTCAGATGGACCCTTCAGAGTCGGCGGTAAAGTGGGACTATATTAAACTACTTTATGATAAGGATCGCGAGCATGCTGGGCCTGGCCAAGCTTTAGTTTGCCCGAAATTATCGTCTAATCACGTGAATCTTAATAATTCACTGAAAATGCGAGTACGATTAGCTACTCAAGTAAGCTTCTTCATTCTTGAAAAAAAGCAATGTCTTTCCTTAATAAAACACTCCATCACTCTATGGAAATCTAATATTGGGAAATTGACGCATATTGTACCTACGCAGGTCTTTAGCAATTCGGTTGCAGGCGGTCTTCGATTTTTTGAAAAATACGTGCCAGAATTGAATGGGTGTGAGGCCACGGCATTGTTTTGTGAATGGATGAACGACATGTTCGACGCCCTTAACCGAAAGTATCCGACTGATGGGGTTCAAGTAGGCAACAAAGACTTCAAGGTATGCCTCAAACGTTTCCTATTTATACTACGCATATTTGTTTGTAGTACAGATATAACGGAAATGTGATTATATAATGAAATATAACAAAAAAATTATTAGTTTTTGACTACTTCAGTATCCAAGTATATATTCAATATCCTTGCAGGAGTCCGCGATGATGAACATTATATACAAATTGACATCCATTTCGTGACAGGTAATTCAAGAATCGTTAAAAAAGTTGGATGCTTGGGAAGGCCATGTTCAAAATGGACAATTGTCAAAGGGCCTGTTTTTAACAAAACAAACGGCGGAGGGATGTCATATCTCGTCGAATATCTAACACAACAGTGTGGTTTTCAGTATGTGTTAACGGGTCAAGTGAACCAGGATCCACTGGAGGTTTGTGGACGAAGCCGATTCAACGTTGCATTTTCTAACAATGACATTTTTAATTAATAGGCTGTATGTGGTTGGACGGAAATGTGGTAACTTAAGGGGCTATACCAGTGTGAACGCTGAAAATTTGGGTGATTTTCGGGAATTTTTTTAAAGAAAAGTACTCAATTAAATGTTTAGGAAAATTAAGAATATATTTGGTTATATTTGACCTATATTACATATTTTTTCATAGAAAAATATTGAGATCCAAGCGACTTAAGCGCTGCCTTCCGAGGCGCCAAAAAAAAAGTTCCTCCACTGCTGACATGATTCCGGCCGATTGAGTAGCTGAAACGGAAAAAGGAAAAAATGTCGTTAAACTGGAAGGTATTTCCTGTACAATGACGTAGGATTTTCGAAAAATATCAAAATCTAACATAAATGGCGTAGTTATGAAAAAAAAGTCTGTTTTCTTGCCTATAAAATGGTCGTTTTGTTCAATGCCAAATCGTCAATTTTCATCTAATCAAAAATATCCTACGTCATTGTAGAGTAAATATATTCAAGAGTACTCAGTTCGAATTTCAAATCAATCGGGTCATTGCTTTTTGAGTTACAATGTCATCAAATTTGAAAAATCTTATTTCGAGAAAAACGCGTTTGAAGATTTAACTATCGATTAAATACCTACGTGCGGTTGCTCTTTAAAAGGCTGTCATTCGGGGAGTATTAGAGATACGGCCTTGAAATTTTTACAGGATATTCTTGAAATTATAAACTGTCGAAAAAGGCACAAAAAATCGATGTTTTGGTAGTGTCACACTGGTATAGCCCCTTAAATGTGCAATTAACAATGTCTATGAATTCTGTAATTCGAGCCGCGTACTTCCATCCAGGGTATCCCATTTTCGTTCTTTGCTTTTTTTATACACTACTATGTATGTTTTTGTTTTTGTATTGTCCACGACAGAAGTTTTTTGGCACCGTACGTCAAGCAGGTGGTTGTGACGATCACCCTTCGACGCCGACGTTTTTGAATATTTTCAAGATCCTTTCAGTGTATAGTGTTTTAAAACCCCCAAAAACCGGGAATTGTTCAATCACTCAGGACAACCCGACAGAGCCTTTGGTGACACTCGGGGATCTGAAAACAATATTCACTAATCCTGATGCTTCCATTGCTCTAGCAAATTCCATTAAACAACGGTTGCAGGAAATGATCAAGCATGAAGAGTGGAATTTTCCACAATTCACAGAACACAATTACAGTATGCCTGAGGTAGCCAGCTGCGTTACTTATTGTTTGACTGCGGATTTAATAAAGCGAATTTGCAGTCACGTTAAATGCCTGCAATGAAAAGAAGCTTTGTTAAATTCAAATAACAATTCTGTAGTCCTTCCCGAAGCCGTATTAAATAATTGGCAAGAACGAGATGGGTTGGCGCATCCAAACGGCCAATTATACCGCTTTGTCATGTATTTGAAACAAAGATTCCAAGTCCATTGCCAATCTCCTTACGTTTTTGAGGATATTCTACATGATGTGTGTAGTTACGATGGCTTAACATTCCCATGCAAAGATCACGCTCACGAAATCCTTTACCAACTAATATAGTGTTACATTTCTAGAAGAATGCAGCAATACTGTACACGCATCAATGCAGAACAAAAAAAAGAAAATCAATTAAATAAAAAAAAGCCAAGTTCTGCAAAACATAAAAGTACATCACACATATATGGACCATTGATTTTGTTCGTGCAAAAATAAATTAATATTTTCACTTTTATATACGGATGTGTTTCTTGGTCTACATATGTACCTTATTTTATGCCTAGTACCTATTTCCTCTTTAATTTAGAATATTCCTATTTATATATGGACTTAGAATATATATATATATATATATATATATATATATATATATATATATATATATATATAAGGGTTGTCCGTATTTCGGGTGTTTTCGAAATTTCCTACTGACACAGCAGTAAAAGTTTTCACATTGATAAATTTCAAAATCCGCGCAACCTGGAACCTGTAGGTTCCAACTCAAAGTACTGCCGGGAAGGCAGTGATCTTTCCCATGTATTTGAAATGAGAATTTTGGCTCACTACATCTTTTTTTTCCGCGCCTTAATACTGCTTCGAAAAATCTGAAATTTGGCATACGTCTTCCCTATAATCATAAATATAATTGTAAAGACAATTGAGCGATTTCCAGCAATAAAAGTTTCGAAATCCCAGCACGTCAAAGTTGTGTTTCGAAGTCGAAGATCACCATTTAACGAAAAATGGGTTAATAAATGACTAACAATTCAATATACTTACGTGAGTTTTCAATAATCATATCAACCATATAACCGTAAAATTGAGTCTCGCATACGAAATTGAGATTTTGTCGTACTCGATTTACGTGTAGAGATTTGAACGATTTATGAAGTCATAATCGTGCCGTTGAACGATTTTATTTTAAATATGATATGAACCAAATTGCCGATACACTAACATGTAGAATATTCTAAATTTGCCACATTATATATATTATCATATACAGAAATATTCTAAGTTGATAATGCTGAACAATTCGATTATGATTCAAATCCACCATACACGCGAATAATTGTTTCCATAAAGTTATCTGCAATAGACTTTTCTTCGAGTAAAATATTCGATAGACCGGTGCAACATACATATATATGCATGCCTGTCACATAACTACCAGCGCCACAGTGCGGCAAGGACATTTTGCGGGCAGTATTTTTCTACCAGTGTCAGGGGGCTGGCTGAAATTGAGCAGTCACATGCGCAAAGCCGTGCTCACCGTCGTGGCAATGCTGCCAACTTCATGTGGCTTGCATCGTGCTATGGGAATGACAAGTTTTTTAACTATACAGTCAGAATTACGCTATAACAAACGATTAAAATCGACTAACAATCACTAACAAACAACTAACAAGAGATTGATTACGAAGAAAAGTTCGAAATCATTAGAAAAGCATTTTTCTGCGGCTAACTTTGACATGACATTTTTTTTCGTATTATTAAATAAAGTCTAACAAACGCTTCGAGTAGGATTTAAATAATCAGCATTTTGCTGAAATTGAGGAGTAACATGTGCAAAGCCGTGCTCAGTCATTGTGGCAATGCTGCCAACTTCACGTGGCTTGCAGCTGCTGCCGAGTTCTCGTGGCTTGCAGCTGCTGCCAAGTTCTCATGGCTTGCAGCGTGCTATGGGAATACAAAGTTTTTTAACGATAAAGTCAAAATTGAGCTCTAACAAACGATAAAAATCGACCAACAATCACTAACAAACGATTGGTTACGAATAAAAGTTCGAAATCATTAAAAAAGCATTTTCCTGCGGCTAACTTTGACATGAAATTTGTTTTTCCTATTATTAAATAAATAAAGTCTAACAAACGCTGGATTTTGTCTAACAAACACTAACAAACGACTAACAATCGATTGGCATGGAAAAGAATTTGATATTTTCATAGTCGCCGGCTAAGTTTATTGAGCTATGTCGCGCCGGTGTTTCAAATATCTTACATGAATAAAAATCTATTGATACATTCGGAATGATTTTCCGTTCTAATGATTTTTCATTTGAACACAATAAATACCGTCGCCATAACGATAACATGGGAAAGCCACGAAAGCATAGAGCCTAGATACCAGGAGGTTCAGCGAGGCCTTTCAACTCGTCCCCAAAACGAGAACGAGAAATGATGGCGCTGGGGTGCTCCGGCACCTATATGTATATAGATATACGCTAAACATGGGTGCGATCTAAGACAGATCACAGATGATGTACCTATCCCTCATTCGTTTTAAGGGATAACACCACTCTAGGATTTTGGAAAGACGTTTTCTTGCCTAAATATACTTTGGTGTCATAAAACTAATATGCAATTGGTCCTGTAGCGATTTTTTAAAATTTAAAGGTTCAATTATGGATTTGGCCGCAGCGCCTCGGAGCGCGCGCTCAGTTGCTCGTACAACTTTGAACGCGTTTTTCTCGAAACCACTTTTTTCAATCTCGGATGACGGATTACTCGACCAGCTTTGCATGCATCGATTTGAAATTTTTATAGCAGCTTCACAATTACATTCTCTATGGGAGGACGTAGCCGTTTTTTGATTTAATGTAAACTTTTTTTTATAAACAATTTACTGCTTTTTTGGCAAAAAATCGATTTATTTTCTTCCAAGTGGGCTATTTTTTCAAAATTTGAAAGCAATTCTAGGTAGTCTCATAGCTAATAATATATAAATTGTCATTTTTTTGGTTTTTGTTTCAGGTCTTTTATTTCACGAGAAAACTGTTCTCCCGTGAAGCTATTTGTAAAAACAAAACACGTTTTTCTAGATGGGCTGTATCGCCGCCATTTTGAGTTTGAGTTTGAGATATTTTCTCGCTTTTGCGTTTTTTTCTGAACCGTCATGAGGAAATTATGAATCGGCGGATATTTCGACGTTTGATGTCACGATCGGTCTGTCGTGAGGTTAGAAACTCATCCGATCACTTTCACCTCGTTGACCAATATATTACTATATATGTAGGTGCCGCTGCACCCCAGCGCCATCACTTCGACACATTTTCGAGGACGCTTTTTTCAGCGCCTTTGCATTGCCGCTGAACCTCCCGGTATTTAGGCTCCATGCACGAAAGTATCGAATCGTTCAGCTGATCGATGTAGTAGTATCGAGTTTTATTTGCACAACTTTTTCACAAAGCCTTTTACAAAAATATGACAATTTCACAAAGAAACTTTTCACTTATTATCTACTTCCTACATTCCTACATTCCGCATTATTTTCGCATTCTTCCTTTCTTCATTTATTCGTCCCCTTCGCCGATCTCTCCTCCGCCATGCTCCTTACTCATCTTTCTACATAATTCCTCTATTTCTCTAAAATACTCGCATATCCCTATTTGAATTTTCCCTCCCAGCATATTTATGATTTCCCCCTTTACTGCCAAATCATCCATTCCTTCCATCCACTCCTCTGCTTTCTTCCTTGCTTTCTCTGATACTAACTCCCTACCTTTTTTACATATCATTAGGTGTTCCAATGTCTCATTTTTTTCTTTACATATCCTGCACCTCCAATCCTTTTCCCATTTCTCTCCCGCCCTTCCTATGTTGCCACATCTTAGCCTCGCCCATATTTCCTTGTCCCTACCCTTTACTCCCTCATCTGACCAATATTTCCATGGCATCTCGTCCTTTTCTATAATATATTTATTCTTATCGTTATACGTTGATTTTCTAATTTTTTCTTCTTCCCTCCTTAAGATTCTGTTTTTTAAGCTTTCCAATCCCTCTTCTATCCTTTCGTCTATTTTTTTTAACTTCTTTTCGCTCCCTTATGATTGTTATTATATCTTCTATCTCCATATCTCTTAATACCTTCACCAGGTGTTTCCTCCATTTTGACGGGTCACCGTTTGTTATCGCTCTAATTTCGTCTATTAAACAAATTTTTGGCCACCTTGTCTTATCCATTCTCATCACTTCTCTAATATATCTCGTCGCTCTTTCCCTTATCACATATTCCATAGTAAGCATTTCTAGCTCTCTCCTCCACATATAATTTGGCGTCGTTCTGTCCACTCCTAACGTTATCTTACAATACCTGCTCTGTATTTTTTCAAATACGCTTATTTCTCCCATTCCCCATATCTCCACTCCATACAATGCTCCTGCTTTTACGATTGAATCTAATAAATAGTCTCTCCTCCATCATATCTCCCCGCCCTCTTCCAAATTCCCCACACCATATTCGTTGCCTTTTGCGTTTTCCCTGTCACCTTTTTTCCATGTGCCCAAATTGAGTTTTTACACGTGAACCAATATCCGAGATATTTAAATTCCTTTACTATTTGTACTTCTTCACTCTTAATTTCTCATTTTTCCTCCTTCTTAACTTTTCCTCCGTTACTGAAAATCATGATTTTTGTTTTCTTTGCATTTATGTCCATCTTGTTTTCCTGCGCCCATCTCTCTAGATCCTTTATTATACTTTTCCCCTTCCTTGTATATTGGCACGATTCTTGCCGTTTCCCACCCTTTCGCAATTTCTCCTCCCATCCATATTTTATTTAATGCCTTTCTCATTTCTTCCCTTTGCGCCTTTGGTAGTGCCTTAAAAAACTCCGCACTAATTCCATCTTCCCCCGCCGCTTTTCTATTTTCCAATTTTTTTAATGCCCCTTTCATTTCTTTTTTTATTGAATTCCTCATAGAATTCCCTTTTTTCTTCTCTTTCTTCTACACCTATTTCTCTTTCTTCTCTGTCCCAAACCCTTTTTTCTTCTTCTCCCACTTCCTCTTCTTCTTCCTGTTTCTTCTCTCCGTTCAATAATTTTTCGAAATGTTTTTTCTATTGTTTCTTCGTTATTTTTCTATCTACTGTTCCCCTTCCCCTATTCCTATATGTATTAATTGCCTTCCACCAGTCTGGCACATTTTTCGCTTTTCCGACCTCTTCCCAAATTTTGTACCTCCATTTTTCTTTTGCCTCCTTATATGTCGTTTTCAATTTCCTTCTTTCCTCTGCCAATTGTCGTTTTTTCTCCACGCTTCTTTGTTTCGTGAATGCTTTTAATTTTTCCCATACTACCCCTCTCTGCTCCTTGCACTCTTCATTAAACCATCTTGGCAGCTTTCTCGCTCGTTTTGTTTTTTTCCATTTCTTTCTTAATCCGGCTTTTTCCGCTGCTCTTAGTATTTTTTCTTTTACACCCTCCCATTCTTCTTCTCCTTTTTCGATTTCTTTTTCTTTTTCAATTTCCTCTATGAATCTTTTAGCCTTATCTTCTTTCCAGATCAACCTCATTTTTTCTTGATCGGATTCTTCCTCTCTTGCCATTTCCCTTCCCCCAATCGCAAACATAATTGACAGGTGATCGGATTCTATTCTGTCTACCACCTCCATCCATTTAATTTCTTCTGCCCCGCCCCCTGTCTAATGCTATAACATAATCTATTACCGATCCACAGCATTCCTCCCCCCCCCCCCCCCACAAAAGTCACTTTGCCCTCCTTGTCCCCTTTCATTCTTCCATTCATCACTTTCAATCCCAATTCCTCGCACAGCCCTAACAATCTTCTACCTTCCGCGTTTATTATTTTGTCTTGTGACTTTCTTATTTCCTCGTCTTTTTCGTCCATCCCCTCCTCATTCATTGCTTGCTCCTCTCCTATTCTTGCATTCATATCCCCAACAATTAAAACTCTCTTTTTTTCTTGCTTCATCCAGTATTATTTCTCTGAGCTCTTTTTCGATTTTTCTTATCTTGACATTATTATATATCGTAATTATTGCCGTTTTTTTCCATTCTATTATTGCTCAGTATCAGCCCGCATTTCCATTCATTTATCACCCAGCTTTCTTTAAATTTCTTTTTTATCCCGATTGCTTGTCCACCTTTCGCCCTTCTCTTCTTAACCCCTCTTTCCTTATACGCTACTTTAAAATTCCAGCTAAAATTAGCGCTCATGCTTGAGCTTGCCTTTAACTCATCTATTCTTTCCACCAACGTTTCTTGTAAGATAACCATATCCGCCTCCTCTAAAAATTCCCACACTTCGCCAATTTTAAATATTCCTGCAATATTCCATACTACTATCTTAAATTCCTTATTTTCATTCTCTTGTTCATTCTTATTTCGCCTTCCTTCGCTCGTCTCCGCCGAATCTTGTCTCTTCTCTCTTCTTTCTTCTTTCTCCCCGACGTCCTTATCGCCGTCCTCCCTGCTCGTTCCGAAAGGGCTGCCTCGATCCCTCCGCGTATCTCCAAATTTCGATGTCTCCTTTCCTCTCGTTTCATCTCCACCACATATCTTCGATCCAGATTTTCATATATTTCACTTCCGCTTGTCTGCCGCCCCTCCTTTCGGTTTCCGCTACATCTCGGAGCCAATTTTGGATCTCTTTTTCCCTTCTTGATAGGTCGTCTTTTATCCAAATGCCCGTACCATTCAGCTCCTTTCTTTTCCTCATGATCTCCAATTTCTCTGTCCAGTTTTTAAATTTTAAGACCATCTCGCCCCTGCTCAAATTTTTTTGTAATTGTCTTCTTATCTCTTGCCTGCACCTTTCTTCTATCTTCTTCAGCACCGAATCTTTTTTATTCTCTTCACTCTCCCGGAATGAGACATTTATGTTGTTTCTTCTGGTTTCTCTTCTGTTTCTTTCTTCTTTCCACTCTCGTTCACCTATCGGCATCGGCTTCCTCCTCCCTATTTCCCTCTTTCTCTCGTTTTCAATAACACTCATTTGATTATTGTTTTCGTCTGTCTTCCCCGTTCTTCTCTCTCTTCTCACTTCTTGCCAACCTCCTCTCGCTGCTCCCGTTCCACTTCCCGTTTCCTTGGGATTCCTCCCCACCTCCTCTTGACCTCTGGCTCCATCTATTCCATCCCCTCTTCGATCTGTTTCTGCTATTTTGCCCGATGCCCCCCTCACTACCTTCAGCCTGCCGTTCCTATCCTCTGGATCCTTTCCCTCCGTTTCATACTTTTCGTGTCCGTCCTTCCTACTTTCAAGCCTGCTGATGATCTTGAGCAACAGGCTTCGCTCCTCCCCCCACTTCGTTTTGTCTCGTTCTGCCTCCTTCTTCATTTCCCTTATGGTGTCTTCGTATTCTTCTATTTTTCGTCGGCTTTCCTCGCACCCCTCGCATTCAACTTCACCCTCCCTCTCATATTCTTCTCGAATTTGTTTTAATTGTTCCTTCTACCACTGTTTCATTTTCATTTCCAGTTCTGTCAAACTATCCCTTAACGTCCCTCTCATTCTTATGTCCGCTGTCTGAATTCCGCTCATCCAGTCGTACACGTCGCCGTTGTTTTACCCATTTTCTTGCCTCCCTTTCCCTTGCTCTTCTTCCTCTTCTCCGCAGTTATTATTATCGGTGCATTTACCTTTCTTCATCGGCGGCGACTGTACCTCACTTGCTCCCTCTGGATTTCCAACATTGGATATAATACCACGCCACACACGGCTACAGGTATTACGCCGTATGAATTGATATTCGGTAAAGAGGCTAAATTACCGACCGCGCTGCGAGAAATACCGAGAGCAACATATTCATACGACGATTACGCAGCAGAATTACGTGAACGCCTGAGGGCGTCATGGCAACAGGCACAAGAAAAGCTGAAAAAAGGAAAGGAGAAATCGAAGTATCATTACGATCACACGGCCGGTAAAGCAGAGTACCGCCCGGGTGATCAAGTCCTCCTCTACGACGAGACCGTAAGGCGGGGCAGATCGGCCAAGCTCACCCCGAAATGGGTAGGGCCTTACACGGTCCGAAGCCGAGAGGCAGGCGAAACCTACCGTATCGGCCGCCGACGCAAGGAAGAAGGAAGGAGGCGCGAAGAAAGGGGGGCCCGCGGCTCGACCGCACGAAGCCCCGTTATAAACAGAGCGAGAGAGAAGAGAGGAAGAATAGCATGAAAAATATATATATATATATACATCGCACACGAAGTGCGGAAGAAGAAAACGCGCATCAACAAAAAAAGAAAAAAAATGTTTAATTATGTAGTTGAGGGAGTCCACGAAGGCTCTCTCGCAAGGCGCCCTGAAAAGAGGAAGGGAAAAAATTAACAACTCAAATACATTTTTAAAAGATAGAAATGCAATATATTGTTACATTATTTTGTATTTTATCATAAATTATGGGGTCAATCGAACACCCAAAAGGGGTCCGGTTCCGACCCCGGGAGTCGGAAGAGGGCGGGCAGCCACCACATGGTGGGCCGACTGAGCCACCTACCCTCCTCCAGGCTGCCGTAAAAGAGCCGGCACAATCCGAATAAGTCGGCCGGCTCCCAGCCCCACTCCATGGATTCCAAACTCTCCAGATCCTTGGCCCAAAGGTTGAGTAAATTGGCCCGGACCCGGGCGCGACGGCGTCGAACTCCAACGGCTTGCTGAATAAACAGCCGCCGCAACCACTCTTTCGAGGAGGTACGCGTCCGTTTAGGAGTCCGAGCGGTCTAAAACAAAAAAGAAACAAAAGAAAAATACATTAATAGGAAGACATTTTCTTCCGAAGAACGGAAAAGGAGGGGGCAATTGCTCTACTTACTACAACAAACTCGAGGCCATCCTCCTCAGCTCCGAAGGGCACCGTTTCTCCCTCATACCGCCAGTAATCCATTATAATGTTCTGAAAAAAAGGGGAAGAAAAATAAAATGATATTAAAGAAAAAGTGCAAAAATGTATGCAAAGGAAAAAGGGGAGGTACCAAACTTACCGATAAATCGTTGATTCCCGTCGAAAGTCGAAGTAATAATGAAAACGTCGCCGTTCAAGCACCGAACGAGCGACCTGGTCGAAGCACGAAAACGCAAACTTCACAGAAAAAGAAGGGGCAATAAACTCAGGACTCAGCAACGAGCCCGAGTTAAAGGTCTTCAATTAAAATAATTAAAGAATTCTAAAGATAAAATGATAGACCTATATGTTGTAATCCCCCGAAAAAACTCAGGAGAACTATCCGCAAAAAATGCGGTGCGCTTCTGGGCCGGGATTCGAAGCCGGGACCTTTCGATTGCCGGTCGACTGCTCTGACGAACTGAGCTACGCCAGCCCGCTTGCCTCACCTTTCTCGGATAGTCTCTATATGGTAACGCAACGTTACAATTCCCCCCTGTCAGCGTCGATCCAGCTCTGGAGGGTCGACTCGAAATTTTTGCCCGAACTACTTCAATACGCAACGGGTACTACAGACGCGGGGATTGTCTGAGGGACGGAAGGGGGATGGGAAAGGGAGGGGCTAGCTCAATGAGACTCTTCTCAAGGAGGGGATTCTTTTCCACGGCAATAAACGATAATCCGATATTTATCTTGATTATTCTGAGGCCGTGGCCCACGTTGGGCGCCATTTGTAATCCCCCGAAAAAACTCACGAGAATTATCCGAAAAAAATGCGGTGCGCTTCTGGGCCGGCATTCGCACCCGGGACCTTTCGATTGCCGGTCGACAGCTCTGATAAATTGAGCTACGCCAGCCCGCTTACCTCACCTTTCTCGGATAGTCTCTATATGGTAACGCAACGTTACAATGTATATCTATAAAAATTCCCTATTAAAAAAAACGACAGGTCCGAAGTATTTAACCACGCGATTTATTTTGGCAGGATACTACGTCTAGCCCTAGGGTCGAACCCAGGTGAGGCTGATACGCTGAAAAAATCATACTGGACAGAAAAGTTTACGGTTTCACCCGGAATTTTCTATGAGGAAATCGGGACCATGTCAATAACCCGCGCCGTGTGGAAACTGGCAATAAAAATGGATCTAAGTGAATCGCGGAACAGGAAGCGCAGATCACCGAAACCATGAAGAAAATAGTAGACCTATGCGCTCAAGACCTGCGGGCCAACTTGCTCTGTCATACGGCGACAAAAACTACTCGCATGGTCGATAAAATCAACAACGAACTACAAGCCGCATACGACATATCAGTAATTAAAAAATTCGTTATCGACGAGGTTTGATAGACTGGTAGGGGGGAATAATAAAAGCAATCACAGAAAATATGAATGCACAAGACGCATCCGAAATTAGAAACGAAATAAATAGAAAGCAAAAAACAGTAGAAGACGCCTCAAAGGGAAATGTGCAAATTTTGAACTCAAAAATAGATATTTTTAATCGATCATCAATCCGTTTGGAAGACAATCAGAAGGTTCTACAAGCTCTCGTGCAACAGATTGAACAACGGGGGGTCAACCAGTACAACGACCAAAACACCCGGCAACAATTGAATGAACGAATAGCGGCTGTAAGCCTCATCGTAGAATCATTACTGAATGACGTACGACAAATAGTTAATTTTTTAATAGGACTCACGAGAGGAATGTATGCCCAAGCACACATCTCCAAGACAATTGACAAACTATTTGACTGACGCATTACCCCATTCGCCAATAGGGCATACGTTCCCTACCGCGATATGCTACGCGCAAATGCCAAAATTATTGGAGTTGTCAGAAGTAGGCGCGTATAGTACGAAAACGTACATTGTAATTGTAATAAAAATACCGTTAATTGGCACCGAGGAATATAAAATCAGCAAAGCCTATCCTCTGTCTGCCAAAATAAAAAAACCATACTTATCAATTTGTATAAGTAAAAAATGACCGTGTCGCGGTCGAAACCACAAGAGAATCGTGCTTACACGTAACAAAAAATTATTTAGAAAATTATAAAGCCATAGCGTCACATTATTATTACCGGCCAAAGCAAGCAACGCGTCCCGCTCATACTTGCGCATCGTGCGAGGTGGCATTGTACATTGCACCGAAAGATAAATACGCGAATTGCGACCAAAGAGTTGCTCAGATAAATAGCACTCTAATTATTGCGTTAGAACGCCATGGTACGTGGCTATACGTTGCACCGGAGCCCGAAACGCTTCTCACCCATTGCGGAAAACAACCAGCCGCGTACGCGACCCTTACGGGTGCAGGGACTCTGGCTTTGGACGGAAAGTTCCGCCACCGCCCCTAATTTAGACTAGAAACCGTCGGCGAAATAAGACGGACCGTATACGCCGATTTCCTACCGCAATATAATTTATCATTCTTGTCTACAGATATGAACATACTCAATCACACATCGACAAAAATTGTATTACCGCACGAAATCATAAACGATCCAAAAGAATTAAACAGGATCAGCGAACGTTTAAAAAACATAAAAATTAAGTTAAACAAAGAGTCAAGCGATTCAATTACATATAGACATATAATAGGTAACTATTCACTAAGCACAATCGCGCCGATAATACCTAGAAAAGCCTGTATATGCTATTACTGCATAAAGCACGCAAGGAAATCTGTCCACGACGAGGACCACAACAGCGCCGAGCCGGCGCAACCAAGCAAAGCACAGTCAGCAAAAAGGAAGCTGCCCGTGTCGAAATTAAGACTAAAAATCAAGCGAAACACATCAACGACGAGTTCCGTGTAAAATTAACATACAAAAAATGTATTGAGAAAAAAAAATTTATTATAATTATGCGGGAATTATTTCAAGAAATAAATATCTATACATACATATATATGGGATAATCACACGGGAAGATGGATATGGAGATTTGTAAACCGAAGGACCGACCATTGATGCAAAACAAATCCCAGGAGGGATTTGATATTTTTAAGGGGGAGCGATGTTGTGTCCGCAAACTTGTGCAATACAAAAGTGTTTGCGCAACTGCGAGAGTTCCACTTTGTTGCCCTCCTTGCGAGAGTGACACTTTATTGCCTTCCTTGCGAGAGTTACACTTTCGCCAAAATGCAAACGTCAAAATGATACTTTGCAACACGCCCTGACCAAGCATCTTATGATGCTTGATCTGGGGCAAATTGCGACAATCAGAGTCGACAATTAAGAGAAGACACCAGGGAACAGGCAGTCCTTGGTTGGCTTTTGAACGGTTCGGTCCTAAGGTACGACCGACACACTGTAAATTCAATTATAAGACCAGCCCAGTAATAAACTTATATTCCTATTCAACGAACTTGAGTTCCGACTCTTAATTTCGCAACGATCCCAAAAATACCTATCCCGGGTTCTCGAGCCGGGGATACAACAACATCGAGATCGAAGATTGCAATCAATGTAGGCTTGAACAGCGATTTTTTTTGCTCTGCATCTTCAGAGACGGGAAGGAATATATATTTTGCTGTACTTATTTTTATCTTTTCAATATTTTTCGGCACGTTTTTCACGAAACGTCTTGAACTTTAAAGCCCTTAAAAAAGGAAAAACATGTTCGTAAATCCTCCGTATCAAACATTTTTTAAAAAACTCTCCCTATTTTTAAAAAATTGTCGTACAATCTTCTGACATTTTCAAAAACCCTCCCTATTTTGTTAAATTTTTGCGATTATCAATTTTCCCATTTCTATCATTTTCAATGTTCTCCTCTTTCAAAATTTGGCTCGCCCAAAATGACTAACCTGCTCCATCCGAAGTCGCTAATCCAACGTTTACTGAGCCGAATCTTATTCTTTCCATCGTCAGTGATTGCGACGAAGGGCTTCAGTGTTCCTTCGAGAGGGTCTATACGGCAGGGGGGACTTTTGACTACGAGGTAGGAGGGAGTAATCGGGTCAAGCGAGACGTCTGTTGTCTTACAATCTTCTCGTGATATGTTAACTCTTTAATGTTCCTTCCTTCCTTGACGCTTTAACCATACTTGGGGGTCGATGCTGGCAGAACAAACGTACGCAAATCTATCAGTCAAATATCTGTCAATGGTATTGACCGTTTGGGATGTATGACGTTGTCGGGCAACGACGCGAAGATGTGTAGAATGAGTCGAAATTTTTCATGCCTTGCGCCCGTTAACAAATGTGTTAATAAATACTCATAAGGACGTATGTACTATGTTTTCGATATGATGGATTTACTTTATTCCACCAAGAATACTGTGTGTGGAATAATTTTCCCGATGTCCAAATCGCTCGAAAATTCAACCGCTGATTATGAGATTTGGGGATTGAGTGAACGGATCGAGAAGTAACCTAGACCAAGAGATAAGAAAAAATCACATTGTTCTCTTCAAATGTCATCAGATTTCCGATTCTTCGACGCGTTTTTGCGCGTCATCGATTTCAAGTAAAAAATTGACGGATAGAATGCCAACTTCGTGTGCAAAGAGTACGCGGTGAGTTCCTCAGGGACATCGGGATGCCATTTTCGACATTTCATTTTTTAGAACGATTTGAGATTTGTGATAACAATATTTTATGTACAATTTTCTATGTACAATTTCCTATATACAATTTTTTATGTACAATTTTCTGTGTGCAATTTTCCATGCCCAATTTTCTACGTACAATCGAAATTAAAATATACATTCGACAAAAACTGTACAATGAGAGCAGTGCATTATCCATACAAGTAACAAAAAATACGAGGACCAGATTTTAAAGCATCATAAACGCAGAAAATATTATTACGTTTGGCTATCAAACATTTCTGGATTGTTCCAATTTAGTTTGCAATGTACTATGTACGAACGAAGCCCTATTTACAATGCAGGGAATGATCAAGCACCAAAACGTATGGATCCCAGAAAATCCTCAGTAAACTTTAAGGGGGGATTGTCTTTTTTTTTCGCAAAATTTACCGCTTTTTGGGAATTTTTTTGTGAAGAAAGTATACAACGGAAAACTTGTGAAACTTGGCATATAGTTTTATTGATCTGTTTACTACATACAAAAAAAATTTTAAACAATTTCATCAAAAAATCCGCCTCCCACCCCCCTCGACGCGCGATGGTCCTTTTTTGATGGTGTGCACGATTACAGCCTTCATGTTCATCCTGCAACAAAAACCCAAAAAGCATTTTACTTTAGACACATATAGCTATCGTTCGATGGAGGGAAAAAAAAACAAAAAAAAATTGACGATTTGGTGACGTTTTGAACTTGAAGTATCGATTTTTCGAAAAAAATTGATCGATTTTTTGTTATAAATAAAAAACTATCAAACGTATTGCTTTTTTGCTTCATCAAACGATAAAAGGATGTCAGCTGAGCATTCTGTCCAAATTTAAAGGCAATCGGTTGTATAGTTTTTGAGAAATCGTGCACACCAGTTGTGAAAAAGCTGTTTCGAGAAAAACGCGTTTAAGGGGGGATTTTTTGATGAAATTGTTTAAAATTTTTTTTGTATGTAGTAAACAGATCAATAAAACTATATGCCAAGTTTCACAAGTTTTCCGTTGTATACTTTCTTCACAAAAAAATTCCCAAAAAGCGGTAAATTTTGCGAAAAAAAAGACAATCCCCCCTTAAAGTGTTGACATAACAAAAGAAGAATTAGAATTAATGTATACGTCCGAATTCTGAATGATAAAACTAAGCATCCAAAGTTTTCTAATGGGATAATGGGTAGCAATCCATACAAGGATTTTTAGATAATATTGTGCTGTAATATTAAAATGGGTACCTACAGATAATCGGTGAAGGATGCAGACCTCGGGATGGTTACCTCTTACGGCGAGAAAACTGAAAGAACTTCACTAACGATGGCTGAATGGAACCTTCAGAATAAGGACAGCACATACATTCGCGTACAAGAGTTTCATCGCATCGGTATATCCGTACTTTATCATTCAACAAACATAGTAAAAATTTCCATATATTCGAGATGTTATGAACATTAACCTTCGTAACATCTGGAATATATGACAATTTTATAGACTTTTGTCGAATCATAAAGTACAGACCTACTGATGGAACCAAACTTTTGTACACGATTGTATGTGTTAGGGGGTTCGGCATCGAAGGAACCGACGACACGAGACATCTCGCGAGAACAACGAGGAACTTGTACAAATGCTGCAGCGTGCCAGAACCAACATATTCTGTAACATAGAAAATAATGAAGTATTCAATCAAAGAGAAACCTGGTATATTCTACGGCCGTAGAAAAAAGTCGATTTTTTAAAATAATAATACATGTGGATAATAGACCATTTATTTCATACAAGTGCAACGTACTGTATAACGCCAAGGCTAGCTTTTTAGACGGGGTTCCACCTTTTTAACAAGTGCTCGACGTGGCTTCCTCGTCGATGCAAAGCTCTAATCTTTTCGTAATGGTGGTCCTGGTACGCTACAACATTCGCGGTGTTATTGACGCAATCGCTTCCCTGATGTGTTCCTGCATATCTTCCCGTGTCGTCGGTTCGGTCTTATAGACTATCTCCTTGATCTTTTTCCACACGAAAAAATCGAGTGGGGTCAGGTCAGGAGATCTCGCCGGCCACGGAACCGTTCCACGTATTCTGATGATACGATTTGGGAATCGTTCGCGGAGCATCGTTAACGGTATTCTCGCCGTATGAGGAGGGTGACCGTCCTGCTGCCACGACATCTAGGTCGTGCATCCGAAAGTACATTTTTAAAAAATACCGGCAGAATATTTTCTGAAAATTCTCCGTATACTTCGCTATTCATATTCCCGTCAAAACATCATGGGCCGATAATTCTGTCATTACGGTTGCCCGCCCATACATGGTCCATCCGGGATTTTCAGGTGCCCACTATCGAACATTTTGCCGATTGATGATTCGCCGCTTAGTGAAGCCAGATTCGTTGGTAAACAACACGTCCCTGAAAAAATTGGGGACATCTCGAAGTTGTTCAAGACCCCAGACGCAAAATTCTAGACGTCGTTCATGGTCCAATACCGTTAGATCTTGGACTTTTTGTGGCTTGTATGGATACCTGACAATTCTTCGCACAGTTTCTCGATGCATATCTATACAAGGAGAACGAAAGAAACAATCGTTAAGGCGAAGTAGATGCTGTACCACGTAACGTATGAGTGCGAGAGAGATAGTCAAAATTCTTAAGACGCGATTTCTCGAGGATGATACGTATTCTTTTTTTAAATTTTTACCGGCTCATTCCTCAAAGTACACGCTGTCTTTGCGCTTCTTACCTTCGCGCCTGCATGTTCCTTTTTGTACTTTACATTTGCCCATTGTATTCTCTGCTTTTCCCACTATAAACCCCATTCTATCCTCTCTCGGATTACGCATCCCGTTCATCGTCCCACTCGGATAACTCTCGGACACTATACCGCCTTTGCCGAGAGCACGGGGAAACTGTGGAACACCCGTGCCGGTATAGACGGCCCTGTATACTTCTGATTCCGCCATACACAGACTTCTTCATTAAATTTTCTACACTATGGTCTCAGAAGTATCGGCCTTTCGCTCACTGGTCGATGCGCTAAGCGGTCACCACTGCCAGTATCAGCAGTGCGTAGCGCTGCTAACTACAGTTTACCGCCGAAGCCGAACCTCGACCACCAGCGGAACTCCGATCCACGAGCGTCGGTCAAGGATAAAATATTTTTATCGTAAAATAAAAGCATCAAGCTCTGCGTCTATTAATTCGACAGAAACTGATGTTAATTTTTCTATTAAAAACAACCACCGATAAGAAAACGGATTTCGAAAATTTGTGAGGGTATGTCGATCTTTTATATGCCCTTATATATCTTCCAAACAACTTAAGCTTAAAGTCTCCAGTTTTGAATCCTAGCAATTAAAATGCCTAATAACGAACATTTTTCGATAAGTCACATGAAAAACAAAGAAAAACCATTTCACCTAAATTTTTTTTTACAATTTAACTTTCGGAACTTTCTGTCTCTTGCTTTTGGGTGAAAAAGAGGACTGTAACATCTTAACTTCCTTGAGGCCGTCGTCTAATGTGATGGGCCGAAAAAATCAATTGTTTTTGCATTTTCTAAAACTATAATTTTTTGAGAATAGTTTCGTTTTTTAGCGATTAAAAAATTCCGATTTTCAGCCGGGTTATGGTCCTTTGTAGGGGTCGCGTTAACAGGAATAAACGACTACCTGACCCAAACCCAAACAAACCTAAACAAGAGAGGCCTGAAAATCGTAATCGTCAAATATCAATGAACTCTTTGAGCAAGGAGAAGTTATGGCCTATGTCCTTAGGAACGCAGACTGAGTGTAAGTTTGACGCTTTCATCATATTTGTGCATGTACCGTTCTTCAAACTTAAATTCGTTTAGTCAAAATTATATTTATCAATTTTTTGCGCAAGATATTTTGAAAACAAATTGCATGTACCACCTGCGATCTACACTAGGCACAAAAATCAAAGGATATTAAAAAGATGCGATATTTTTCACTGATTTTTAAAACGCTGTTACTCTGTGAAAAATGGTCTAGAGCAAAAACAAAAAAAGCAAATCGAAGCTTCAAGTCTCTGATGTTGAGATCCTGAGATCAAATAGTTGTATCATTGACAATTTTCGAGTAATCTTTTAAAAACCAGCGGGAACGAATGTTTCCAAATCTTTGCTCTCCTTTCAAAAGGCGCACGGGCGTCGACACATTTTTTTTCAATGAATTCATGAAAAATATTTTTTTAGCTTGATACTTCTGCTTTGATTAGAGCGGCCGGAGAGCTCTGTATGATGATGTTCCTAGCAAAAATGACACTTTTGACTTTGATCATTAATAAGTCCCGAAGTAAAGGTCGTACAGACAATAATGGGTGTTCTGAAAACTTGAGAGTATTTTCTGTAAGTTGGTTTTACTGTTTTTGCATGAAAAAAATGTCCATTGAAAAACATTGATTTAACCCTTAATGGTCACACTGGGTCCACGGGACCCAAAGAAATTATTTTGATGCCGTACAACTTTTTTTTTCCAATAAAACATACATCTTTTTATATGCGTAAGCGTTTCATTATTTCCTTCTAAATCGCACCTGCGTTGGATGAAATAAACATACTTTTTGAAAAGTCCACAGAAACCGCTATGTCTATTTCGAAGTACATTGTTTCCAGATTATAAAACCATTTTTTTTGTCAATAATTACAAAAGTTACAGCAATTTTTGTAAAAAAAGTAATTTTTCACGTTTTTTTGCATATTTAAAATTTAATCTTTGATTTCTAACCAATATCCTTGTATTAAACAAGGTTCAAATTATACCTCACTATTTTTTTCATATCGCTCAATGCATTATTTAATTATTTATAACAATTTAAAAACGCCTGGGTCCCATGGACCTAGTATGACTATAACGCGATTCTAGCTAAGTGTGACTACTAACGGTTAAAACAGTTGAAAAATGCTTCTTTATGATGTTTCGCTTAACATGGGATAACTTTGCAAACAATGAACACACGAAGGACCATTTTCGTGTTTTTTTTTCACCTTAAACTAATACGAAGGAACCTCATTAATAATTAACAATTTTTCAATCTGTCAAAACACGTGTTCTTCATTTCTTGTTTTAATAAACCACGAAATCCCGAAATAACTGATGTCTGATGGTTTTCAGAAAAAAATAAAATAATGACGTTTCTCTATATTCACACCAGACGACGGCTTTAAACGAAATCGAATATTGGGGAGACCCACCTTATCTATCCTGTAAATTGTGGATACTCATTCATTTCGCGAGCAAGACCTCGTGCATTTTGCATCCGGTTTGTCTCCATTGCTCGTAAAACCTCCGCCGACCTTGGACCGGTAACTGTTAGCGTTCGCGGCCTTCTTGGCGCTTATGGAACACCGTGTTCTTCGATTGTATGGGCAAGGCTAAAAATATTTCGTAATTTTACAATTATTGTCTCTAGCGACACTTGATAGAAATATAGTAGACCAAAAGATTGAAGGAACGGAACATTTATTCCACCTTTTAGTATTTTTAAAAGCACTGTATATCCATGAATAATGGTCGTATCGAGATGGGAAAAAAGCATTTTGAAGTTTCAAGTTTCTAATTATCAGATCTTGCGGAAAAAGAATTTTGTGACCAACCGTTATCGCGCAATCATAAGGAATAACGGAAAAGAATTTTTATCCAAATTTTAGTGTTTTTTTTTTCAAGGGTCTTCAGTTAGCTTCATTTCGGCTTTTTGAAATCTCTCTACGGCAATATACGGCAAGATATCTGACTGAATAAAAAAAAGTTCCTTGCGTCTTTGATTATCGATATCTCAGCAACCAATGATCGTACACGAACCTTTGATTGATTTTTGAGATTTTTTTTTCTACACCCTCAACATGAATTTTGGAAAAGTGCAAAAAAATAACTTTTTACGGTTTTTCAGCACAACTTTGCAAATATTGACTAATTTCCCAAGTATTTTTTTTAGCTTAAGGCGAGATTACGGTTCGTGACGATGAAAAAAAAAACAATTTTTTTAAAATACATAATTTGCAGCTCGAAAGTGTTCAGAACACGTGAGTAAAATGATATTTTCGTGCCTAAAGTATTTTAGAATTTACATTTTCCTGGAAACAGCATTTTGCAGCGCGCGGGGCGCTCTGCAGCTTCAACGGATGAACTGATACAAACGGATCTCTGTGCAGTTGAATGACAGTTCAATTTGCGGGGCCATCAGGAAGCGATTTTGGTCGAAAAATTATTTGAAAGTCTTTTCGTCCGTCGAAACAGAAAAATTGGGTTTTTTTTTCAAACGGCTGCCATTTTTTCATACAGGGGTTTTTCAGAAAACAAAAAACGTAAAGGCCGCCCGAATTTAGTCTACTTTAATAATGTTCAACCCGTTTTTGTTTCGGATAAACTGGAAAGGCTGTGGAGCGCCCCAGGCAGACCAAAGCACGACGTACGACGTTTCCTGGCAACATTGGTTTTTCCATCGATATGTGCAAGGTGGTGGTCGATTGGCGGAAAAATCGTAGTCATTTTTTTGGACTCATTTCAAATTAATGTTAAGCAGGAAAAAAATGTACTCAAAAATCAATGAAGAGTCTTGTAGGAAATCTTTTCAAGTTTTTAAGGCGGGCAACCACTTCAGATGCTTCAAAAAATCATTTCTTTTTAATTTCATAAATCGGTAGCAGATATCTTAAGAATACACCCTGGAAATTTCAAAACGTCATTCGGATTTCTTCTAACGGTATGTATATAAATGATAAAGACTCTCCGCTCGACTCCCAAGCGCTTGAGTGCCAACCACTGTGACGGGTCAAAACATTCGATTTTATTTTGCTTTTTCTCAGAGTGTACCTCTTCGAAAACAAAATTTCAAGTTAAAATATTGAAAAGTGACCAAGTGACAGACGATTGAGTGAGAACAGATAGCGCAACGATTAACATATACTAAAACTTGCAACCGCGTTTCTATCGCAACATTTTTTTCAATTTGCGAGAATCTTAACTGAAAAATTAATTGATGGATCATCTTCAAATTTGAAACACGTGTCACGTCGGGAAGGGACGTGGGCATATATTTTTTGATTCCCTCCTTTTTTGCCTACGACAAGCGCAATAGCACGGGATGAGGGTAAAAAGGGGTAGTGCTTGGAATGAGTTGAAATTAGGAAATCATGCAGTGATTTGGTATTGAGAAATAATCCGACAAATTTGTACAAACTTAACTATAGGTTTATTACAAATAAGTGATCGGATAATTAAAATTGCTTATACAGAAAAATGACAATGAAAATAACTATGAAGTCGGGGGAACAATCGGATTAACATAAAATAAAATTTGTTGCTTACATTGGTCGCTGTGTTCGTGAGTGTATCGGTGTGTAGGTACGCTCGCTCGCAAAGATATCGGTTGTCGCTCGCAGATAAGGGCTTCGTTGACGGACGCCACGCTTGGCGGTGGGAAAGCGATCACCAGCACCAGACTCTTGGGGCGCTGAGAGTGTTTATGTATATACGCGTAGTAAATAGCACTTGAACTATTTTATGGACTCGAGGCCGCGAGAGTCGACTAAACTTTTATACAACGCTTCGGTCAAAACCCGAAGATGTGTAATATTCGAAACTCTACGATACCGGTTCTACACTTCGAATTCTGTCAGAACAAGATTAAGAAGTGAAGTTAATTTTGATTGAAGATTTCGCGAGACTGAGATCTGGATTTGATGAAGACTGTCGGGAAACTAAGATTTAGACTTGATAGAAGAACTTGAGTCGATGGTAGTTGTTGGAAGACTTGATCTGAACGCGATGGCAATTGTTGGAAGACTGACTTCAGGAAGGAAGTCTTTCTTGATATGAAAATTAGGAGGGGTTCGATAGTGGGAGAAGGAACTTTAAGGTTTAGCGTGATTGGTCGCGAATTCATGATTCGCAGAATCGATCTCGATCATTCCTTATATAGAGTTTGCACGCGTGGAAGGTACGAGACCTTTGTCCCGTGTTTCGGCGAAAAACGCATGGGATATGACCTAAGTATGCGCATGATCTGTGTTATGGTAAAGATTATATCGAGTGCGTGAGGAGATCGAGCGTCGGCGAGTTCTCGCTTCCTGTCGGCACCATGCTAAATAATTATCGGCCGGGACTTATTTAGGCTAGAGGCAAAGTCTTCTCGTATCATTCGAGTGGTGCCTCGTATTTCTTTCTGGGACTTTGATATTTACGCCTTGAAGAAATGCGAGGTTATAACACGAGGCGGACCGACTGAATAAAATAAACGAAAAATATGCTCGCGGAACGTACGCAAGTTCCGTTTAATGTTGTTACGCGTCTTATTCTTAGATTTATACATTTAATACGCTTGTTACGCAAAATGGCTCGATGACTCGAATCCAACTAGCGTTCGTTATAAACTCTGTTCTTGTGCAAAATACACATCACAAGATAACGCGTCTTTATAAAGAACCTCTGGTTTTCGAATCGCCAGGTTAAGTTTTTGATGAAGCCTTTCCAGGGCTGTATTACGTGTCAGAATGGTAATACGCGTAACAATAGGTCTGTAGCCCAACGGTGTCTTTATCGACGGCGCAGTCTTTCCTCGATGTCAGAATCAGGACCAATATTGGAAGTGAGATGAGTTTCACGTGTATTTTTATACTTGCCGAAATGTTGATCAAAGGTCTCTTTCCTTGGGACTCCTGTTATAACAAACAGTCGACGTCTTTACAGAAAGAGGACGAACCTTGGTGAGTACGATGCGAAACTGGTGAAGAATCAGAGCTTGCCAGGATTTGGAACAAGGTGTCTTCAGGTTAACACAAAGGAGAAGATCACGAGTTAATTGTGTCAATGATTTAATTACACTTATATCAGTTCGTTACATCGATGTTATTTTAACTCGGATGCGGATAACACTCTTCCGGTTTATTAGCGCGATGGTTTAAACGTTACAACAAACGCGTTCGCGTAATTTACGGAGTTTCTTAATGAAAACTTGCGCGTGTTATCCCGTGTACTGTACGGCGTATCGCTAGCGTAGCAGCTAACAGTCGAGGTCTTTAAGAGAGAACCTCTTCGTAACAGTGATTTCACGATTCTGACTTATAGGTCGTCAGTCCCGTGCTACGCAGGGCCGATATTTGTCGGATAGCGATAGTGGGGCAAGGGTTTACGTGACTGCATTTCTAGGAATGCATCCGTGGGACCCATCGATAAGTATATATTCCCACGCGTTAGTCTGACTCAGTCCGCAGTGTTTCAAGGGTTTTGGACAACGGACTCACGCCGAAGGCGAAGCGCAATAAAATTTAATCTTATAAAATATTTATATAAACGTTGAGAGCTCGGGCGCATATGCAGGCCGAGAAATATCGATACTTAATCCTAGACAAAGTTGCTTTGTGCGTTGGTCGCTTGGTCACGTACGCAAGCCATGAGACATAGCGAGTTATATTAACGAAAAAATATATGAGCATATATTTTTATTTTGTATTTATATTTGTTCTTATTCTATGGATATGAGAATAAAGTATTTGCTCTAATTAAGGCAATTTATGCGGTTGGCTTAACACCCCCCAAGTTAGATTGAACTTCGGCGATAATGAATTTAGATGTCGAAGGTCTTATCTCTTTTGGTTCCGCTACAATATTTTTCGGGGCTCCCGATAGGTTTGATTGTTCTTGCCGTTCTGTCAAGTATTCTAGTTGTTTTTGACGTTTTTGCAGTTCTATTTTCGCTTTATTCTCATATTTCTTAATTTTCTTATTGGCTCTGGGGCAACAACATTTGAAGAGTCCGTTTCTGAGAAATTTAAGGACGGGCGTTACAGCTCCGCATCGCAATAGTACAAACAATATACCAGTTATTCCTAATGATGGCAAACCTATTTTAATGAGCTTATCGAGTAATCCATTCATGGTTTTCCAAAATTCGTCGTGTTTAAGTATGATACTGGCTTTTTCTATGTCTTTGCTGATGTCATCTAGATCTTGACCAATATTTTTTAGGTAAGTAGTGTCTATCTGGTTTGGCACATCTTTTATACGCATAACTAATTGTGAAAAGTTTATTGCCAAGTACGTTAGACTCGGATTTATCAATCGATATTCTTTTGGAATTCCATTCAGGATTGTTTTGGTATTGCCTTGCATTAGCGTACATTTATCCGTTGTTTTCAACAGTGTCACTTCTTTAATGTAAATTTCGCTTCTATAGTTCTTACATTCTACAAGTACCAGAACTGGTTTTTCAATGTTCGGTATTAACAACACTCCGCGATTATCGTATAATGAGATATAGCTCATGTTGGTGACGTTGATTTTACTTAGCTCGCATTGTTTGATGTCGCTTTGACACGTTGGTTTATTGATTCTATCGTAAATCGGGTGCTTATAGTGTGTAACATAGTAATTATCAATCTTCTTCATTCGCATAATCTCAATTTCATTAGTTATCATATAGTTGCTCCCTTGTCTTAACAAGTGGGAATATTTTGGAGCAGCGACGACATATGTATTATTGTAAATCTTTGGGATAGGTATGACGTTATACAATTTCCACTGATTATTTTCTAGTTTAGGGATCGTTAATTCGAAGATGAGATTGCTGCCTCTGAACAGTATTATTTTGTCGGCGATATCTATGAAGTGTTGCGCTCGCGTTTCGTTGTAATAATTGAACACATGGTCGGCGTTTGATTCCTTTAGTAGTTTATCGATCATGTCTAAAATGACTTCCGGTTCTACTAGTTGAGGTAGAATCTTTTTGGTTTCAATAGCTAGTATTACATTATTTATATCGAATAGTAAAGTATCTATGCACGACATGAGAGATATTAGGTACATACTTCGGAATTGCGCTTGTTTTAACATTTTGATGTGTTCTCCTGTTTCGGTAGCTAATTTACGAATAACTGCTGATTGTTTCTGAACTGAGGTTTTAATGAGGTTTACTGAATCCGTTACATTTTGAATGTTATCGTCGATCCTGTCTATGTCATCGCTAGTAGCAGTTCCGTATAGGAATTTTTGGATATTACCACAAAAGTTACAAACTCCTCTTCTGCGTCGTCTAGGAGTCAATATATCGCACGCAACAACCAGGTCTTGATTTCCTGTTTTTGTGATATATTCGGTTATTTCCTTTAAGTTTTTGAGCGTGGGTATTACTTTATTACGATTTTCCGGTGTGTCTTTAATATTATTGAGTTGTAAGAATTTCGTCTGCAGGTCATATATAATATCATCTCTTTGTAAACAGGTGTATCCACTGAGGGTTGGTGTTATTGTTCCCCATGTTCTGTATGGCATAGCGTCTTCAAATCTTTCTCTTAGCTTTTTTATTTTCTTCGTTGTCAGTTGTTTACTAAAAACGTGATCATCGTCTTTAATCCCAGGATTTAAGGTTGTTAACAGTTGAACTTGCTTCCTCAATTTATAGACCTTCAGATTGATGGGGTTTATTATTTCTTGGACATCATCTGACAGTTCTACATATTGGTCAGCTAGTTTATCGATTTCTTTATAGGCTGTATAAATGCTCCTAAGGTCGATAATTATTGAGAACCTCATTTCTTCACTATAGGTCACTACGTATGCCTGATATTCTTCTATGAATGAAGTGTTTGAGAAGGTTACCTGTTCGATAGTAAAAGCGCTGTTAATTGCGATGAGCGTGATCGTTGTCATCAGCAATGTCTTCATTATGTTCGTCATCTGGAAAGAATAACTTTATTCTATTTAGGTGGACTATTTTTTCTTTATCATCGATTTTTATCTTAAGGTTTGACTTATCTCTGTAAATTTCTATTATTTCGTATGGTCCTAACCATTCGAGGTCTAACTTATGTTTTTTACTTTCGTTGTGAAGGTAAACTTTCTGTCCCGTCTTGATCTTATCAAAATCCAGTTTATTTTTACTTTCGTTTAATCGTTTGGCTGTTTGTTCTTGTTTCAATTGTAAACGTTCGCGTGCTTCTGAGAGTATTGTGTCGTGCGTATGTGTCCACTTCTTTAATAAATCGTCATAAGTCAATGATTTTTTATGAGGTAGGCTTGATGGCTTTTTAAGTTTTCTATTAAATGCCAATTCGTCAGGTCGATATCCAGTTGCACTGTGTACCGAACTGTTATAAGCGAAGGCTACCAATTTCAATATATCTTTCCAATTGTCTATATGTCCCTCACACATGGTTTTTATTGATTCCTTAAGAAGGGAATGCATTCTTTCAATGCTCCCATTACTTTGAGGGTGGAATGCGGTAGTTTTGATATGCGAAATACCGTGTAATTGTTCGAAATCCTTCATTAATTTTGAATTAAATTCTTGTCCCTGGTCTGTTAAAATGATATCAGGGGATCCATGGATCATTATAAAATCATCGTTTAATGTTTGGATGATCTCCGAGCTAGATTTTGTCTCGAGTGGGCATAATACAATGTACTTAGTTAGACAATCTTGTATACTGAGGATATATTCATGCCCTGAACGCGATCTTTGTAGTGGGCCGAATATGTCTAACGCAATTTTTTCAAAGGGCTTATCTGGCAGTTCGGGTACAATAGCAGGAGCAATGTTCCGATTTCTCACAGCTTTAAATTTTTGACATATTTTACAGTTCTTAATATAATGTTTTACGTCTTCTTCGAGGCGTTCCCATTCCCTGTGTTCTTTTGTTCTTTGTATAGTTTTATACTCTCCAAAGTGTGAGCTTAGGTTAGTACCGTGGCTTTCTGCTATTATTTTCTTTTTGTCTATGTAGTCAGGTTCCTTGAAGGTCGAAAAGCAATATTCATACTGTGTTTCGTGGTCTTTGATACTAAAGAATCTTAATATCGATAAAATCTCTTCCTTCTCTGCTTTGGTCATTACATCATCTGTAAATATCCTAACATGTTTAGTTCCTTTGATTTTATTGATGGTAAGCTTGGATCTTACTTTATTAAGAATCTGATAGTAGAGACTTTGAGGTTTATTATTTGTCGGTTGGGTGATTTTTATCCAGTGTTTTCCTTTTACATTGGGTTTCTCTTTTAAAAGGTGTCCCAAATTGTTGGGGTTAAACAACTTGTATGTCGAGTATTGATAATAGTCATATGGCAGTTCTACGCCTAAATCAATTTGGGGTTGATCTGAAGTCTCGTCTTGATTCGTTTCGTCTTCGTCACTGAAACTCTCTAAATCTTTCATAGCGTTTGAGTCTCTTGGTCTTAAGTTGTAATTAATTTGGTTACGGCTTTCAGGGGTTTCCTGACTTTTCTTCACATGATTTATTTCATCATTCGTGGTGCTCATAGTTTTGAATTCTTTCTGAACATTGTCTATCATTGATTTAAGTTTATTAGGGGCTGTTTTACTCTGTTTGTAAGTGTTTCTCCGAGCTATCCGTTTGATTTTAAATTCTGTTTGCTCAATATTGCTGGTAATTATATATTGGTTGTTCCCGTACGAATCTGTTTCAATGTGATAAATGAGTTCGTTGTTAAATGTCTTGTCCTTGTTGTAGTCCTCAGGTAATTCCATATGTGCTTCTCTAGACAATGCGTCAGCTACTACATTATGTTTTCCCTTTACGTATTCGATGTCGAATTCATACTCTTCGAGTTTAAGTCTCCATCGTAATAACCTCGATGCAGGGTCTGGTTTATTAGCTAACCATTTTAATGCCTGATGATCAGTTTTTATTGTAAACTTTCTTCCTAAAAGATATTGTCTGAATCGTTTAACTGCCCAAACTATAGCGAGTAGTTCTTTTTCTGTTGTCGTGTAGTTGGTTTCGGCTTTATTTAACGTCCTCGATATATAAACGCATGGGTGTCCTTCCTGTGATAATACAGCTCCTAGTCCTTGATTTGAGGCATCAGTCGTTAATACAAATTTTTTCGTATAATCCGGATATTTTAATACAGGATCATTCGTGAGGATATTCTTTAACGTGTCGAATGCTACTTGACATTTATCCGTCCATGTTATTGGTCCACTTTTGTTTTCCTGATAATTTTTGGTTAGGTCAGTCAAAGGTTTAGCTATGGATGAAAACTTCGGGATAAATTTTCTGTAGTATCCTGCGAGTCCTAAAAATGATTTAATTTGCTTAGGTGTTTTAGGTATGGGGAATTCTTTTACAGCTTTGCATTTTTCTACGTTGGGTTTTACTCCGTCACGTGTAATAACATGTCCCAAATATTCGAGTTCAGGTTTCACGTATTCGCATTTATCTGGCTGTAATTTCAAATTTGTATCTCTCAGTCGATTGAAGAGTATTATCAAATTTTGATTATGTTCTTCCATGGTTTTTCCAAAAACTATTATATCGTCCAGATATGCAAAACAAATTTTTCCTATTAATCCTCTTAATGCAGTGTTCATCATTCTTTGAAATGTTGCCGGTGCATTTTTTAATCCGAAGGGCATTTGTAGGTATTCAAAGTGTCCTTGGTTAGTACTAAAAGCGGTATACTTTCTAGATTTTTTCTCCATTGGTATTTGGTGGAATCCTGCACTTAGATCGAATGCAGAAAAAACTGCGGCTTTTCCTAGGTCGTCGAGAATATCTTCTATAACAGGCAAGGGGTATGAATCCTGAGCTGTTTTTTCGTTCAATTTTCTATAGTCAATCACCATTCTCCATTTTGTCTTTCCTGACGCATCTTTTTTCTTTGGTACTATCCAAATGGGTGCATTGAATGGTGATTGAGAATGTTGAATTATTTTCTTTTCTAATAACTCTTGCACTTGTTTGTCCACTTCTTCCTGATGGATTTTAGGTGGTCTGTAAGATTTGATATTGATGGGTTTCGTTGGTTCGTCAATTACGATTACGTGTTCTGCTAAGTTGGTACTTGGTGGCTTGTCATGGTCTAATTGGAATAGATCTGAATAGTTCTGTATGATTTTCCAAATTTCATCTTTTTCTTTAATACTCTTTATGTGCTCCAGTCTAGTCTTGGTTTTCAGTTCCTGAATTCTTTTATTACTTTGGTTACTTTTGTTGCTCGTTAACCTCGGTTTTACTTCAAAGATTTGAATGTTTTTTGTTTGAAAAGTGATGTTCTTCTTTCCTTCGTTTGCTAATGGAATATTTACAATACCTTCCTTTATATGATGGATACTGTCTCCTTGAGGGGTTCTTACTAAGACTGTTCCTTTCCGTTTCTCTACTTCTACGGGGATAGTTATAAACCGTCCGGCAGGCACAGTGAATTCGGATGATTCTATTTCTTGATATTTTTTGTTAACTCTTATTTTTCTCCGGGGTAAGTCAACTATGACGTCGTTGTTTAGAATGAAAGGGGTTCCTATTAAAGCGTCTTCTCTAATCGGATAGTCTGATGGAACTATATGAAATTTGTCACGTCGGTCGTTAATGTTTCCTTTGCATTTGATAAACGTATATCCGAGTGTTTTATTTGTCGTTTTTCCCGTGTTAAAGAGGATGGGTTTTTTAACAATGTGCTTTTCTTTCACAAGGTGTTCTTTGATTATGTTAATGGATGCTCCTGTGTCGATTAATGCTGTTAAAGTTTCGAATGTCGTCCGTTCGAAGTTGAATTTCGCGGTGAAAAGGTGTCCTTTATCTATTGCGGAGATGTACTCTCGTCGTGGACGCTCTCGTCGTCGCTTGTGCTTTCTTGCTCTTCGTTTGTCGTGTTCACTTCCTGTTAAGGAGGTTTCTTCCGATGAGGATTCTGTCGAAAATTTTGGTTTCCTTTTTGGGTAGGTTTCTTCTTCTGATTGGTGCCTTTGTTGAAAGGACTCGGTATTCCTTGATCTTTCTTCTTTTGGTTGCAATACAGCTCAGTATGTCCAGGCCTTTTGCAATACGTGCATTTTCTGTCCGGATGATTCATTACCATAATATATTCGAGTGCCTTTTTCATTTGACTGGTTGTGTTTATCGAGTCAAGGTCGAATTCTTGTATATCGTTCTGATACTGTCGTTCTTCTTCCGTCATGCTTTCCTGTCCTTCCTCTTCGTCATGTGAGTCGCATTCGTTGTATTCAGTGTGGTGGACGTTTGGTTTGTTCATTGAGAAGAATTTCCTGTTTTCTTGTGGTTTATTACTGAATCTTGATTTTTCGTGGTTGAATCTGGGTTTTTCCGGTCTACGTTGGGGTTGAGGTTCATGAAACATTCCTCGTTGTCTTTGGATGCTTCTTTTGAAATCTTCGTGTTCTCGAGCAGTTGCTTCTGCTTGTGCGAGCGAATATATGTCCTTTGTTCTGAGATAGGCTCGTGTGTCTTCCTTGAGACTTTGCAGATAAGTCTGAATGATATCTTTGTCAGATATTTGTAAATATATGGTGATTGATTCATCCGTTTGATGAGCTTGTTTAAGTTCGAGTCGTTTAGCGTTTAACCAAGATATATAGATTCTTCGGAATTTGGTGTTATGCTCTTGGATCGTTCCCTGAGTGTGGATGCATGCTGTCAACTCGTTCATGAGTAACAGTGATGATTTCACTGGGTTGACGCGTTTTATCAAAACGTCTTTCAACTGGTCGTATGTATAAATATCGACGTTCGAAATGCAACTTTGTGCCCTTCCTTTGATTTTCATTGTTAATATCTTTTCCAATAATAAGCCGTGTTGCTCTGGCATTGTCCAATGTCGTGCTCTGTCAACTTTCGTTGTCCATTCTGAAATGTTGACTGCTCCTTCTCCCGTGTCTCCGGTAAAAATGGGTACTATATCAATAGTCTCCTTGGCTGGTGCGGTTTGGTTCGGTAGCAGGTCGTGAGGCATTCGATGTGGTCGGTAATGATTTCCTCTGGCGTTAGGTTGGCTATCAGCGTCTTCATCATCGTCATCGGGGTCGTCGTCGTCTGGATTTCCAGGTGGTGGTGCGCTGGGTTGATTTCGATTAGATCGATTTGGTGGTCGTCTGTTATCCTGAGGTGCCCTTTTGTCTAGTTGTGAGGAGGTAGGTTGCGACTCCTGTTTCTGTATAAGTTGTCTCATCATGGTTTCGAGATTTTTCATTTGGTCTTTTACAGTCTTTAGGTCTTGTTGGAGCTGAATATTTTCTGTTTTCAGTATTTGCATTTCGTATTCGTTCGTCTGGTCTTGTTGGTCTTTGGTAATAGTCAGAGTATTCATTTCTTGTCGGTGTATTCGTTTCAAGTCGTCTATACCAGAATTTAATTTTTGAATATGCTGTTCTTTTTGTGCAACAGTAGCTCGTAGTTCTAAGATGGTGTTCTCTAACCTTTCTTTTTCTACGTTATAATCTCGTAATATACTTTCCCTATTCTGTTGGAATTCTAGCCTCGCTTGTTCTCCAAATTGCTGTTTCTCTTTAATAAGTTTTTCTTCAGTTTTTTGGAATTCTCGTATTTTTTCTTTTAGTTGTCGATCGAACTGAACGTCGTAGTTCCTTTTTATTTCTTTAATTACTTGCTCCTGTCTATGAGCGTTTTGTTCTTGTAAGGCTTTGAATTGATCTTGGGTCTCACTGGTTTCTTTTTCAAGGTATTGTTTCTGTGCTATAATCTGTGATTGTAGCGCGATATTCGTGCTCTCAAGGGTCTCGATATGTTCGCGATAGCCTTGAGCGTCTTGCTTAATGATTTCTACCTGATCTTGTAAATATTTTTGTTTAATTACTTGGTTTGATTTTTCCCTTTCTAATTGCTGTTTTTCTGTCTGGGTCTCCTGTAAATTACGTCTGAGCTCATTTATTTCGCCGCATTTTGCTGAGAGCTCTATTTGGTTTTTCTGTAAAGTTTTTTCGAATTGGTTTTCGAGGTCGAGGTTTCGAATTTCGAGAGTTTTAATAAGGTCGTTCTGTTCAAGGTTCGCTTGACCTATTCGCTCTACTAGGGCAAGATTATTATTGTTATTTTTCTGTACGTGGACTAATTCAGAGCGTAATTCGAGTTGGGTTCTTTCGAATTCTAGTCTCTCAATATTAAATTGGGAGATTTGTTGTCCTTGCAGGCTGATTTTTTCCGTCAATGGTCTTATCTTGTTTTTTGATTCTTGAAGTGCATGTTGTAATTGTTCGATTTCTGTGTCGCGTAATTTCACTTCTTCTATCGCTTTGCCCTTTAAAGTAAGCCCTTCGTCGAAGTATTTATTTACTAATAGAGTGAGTTGAGAGTTGGTTACGGTAGCTTCTTCGAGATTTCTTGCAAGTATAGGGTTTTCTGTGGACTGTCTTTTTCGTGGTGGTCTGAGTTCATTAAGGCTGGATGCTTCTGATTCTAATTCTCTCGTCTTAGGGATAGCGATCTGATTTTCTGGGCGAAGTGCTATGGCAAGATCTTGTTCTTCAATTTCCTCAATATTCTTTTTTCCTATGGTTACTAAAACATGGTTTAATGAATGAGGTATCTCATGATATGCTAATAGCAGCGGGTGATTACTGGGGTCTTCGTGAAAATTCCAAGTTATTTTTTCTATCTGCTCAGTTTTTCTCAGGGCGTATAAATCTTCTTTAGGTTCCCATTCAGGGTGATTTTTATAATACAGAAAATAACTGAACAGGATTCGTGAAATGTCCTTTTTGAGTTTCTTCACATGACTAGGGATTTCATCGATTACAATGCTTCTTCCTGATACACTATTTCCTGCTATGGACATTACCTTTGATTTTAGTTGCGTTTATGTATGTATATTCTTGTAGTTGATTATTAATCTCCTTTTTTTTTTAAATAGTATATATAATGCTATGTTCTTATTCTACGTATATATTTATATTAATTATAATAAGTGTCAAGCGATGTTGTGTGTCTCAAAGATTCTTGTGATCAGAGATCCTATGTGGTTGAGTAATTAGATGATGATTTTTTTTTCATGTTGTTACTCAAAATAATTCCAGAATAGGCGGTATTGGTCATAAAAGGTAAACTTCGACTAGCACCACTAGATTTATGAATTTACTTATTTTCCGTACCGCCAGGTCTTTTATTTATTGTAATAACGAGACACTATTATTTTGCCGTATCTGTTTTCGTTACTTTTGGACTGGACATAGCTTCCAATGCTAGTGGTTCTTTTAAAGTTAAACACACAAAATTACTTAACTACGTTGTTTGGGAATAAGGTAGTTACAACTTCCTATTTTTAATTTGTCATGCGCAGAATATTAACTGCGGAAAAGTTTTGTCGCAAGAGTCTCTAATTCCCTTACATAATGAGCGGGATTTTAAACTTACTCTTACTCAGTGTTCGTATACAATACTGGTCGAATGATGTTGATCTCGGTGTTCTTGAAGTGGCGAACGCTGTTACAACGATCGGTTGTAGACTTTTCGCGTCGATTGATGATCCAGCATACCGTCGGAGTTGAGGTTATTTTCTGAAGGCGTGTCTCCCCCAGTTTTTATTCAATCCTTCCCGTGCTCGTGCTCCTGCAGCGAAGTCTTATAGATGCGCGGTACGTGCAAGTTCCTTAATACACAATTGTCCGTCACTCACTTACGGAAAATTCAGCGTGGCAATGTCTTTTCCGTTAACACAAAATTAACTAAGTTAAATGTCTGTTTAACGTTCACTCGTGCACAGGTTTAATGTTCGTAGTTTTACACCCTCCGTCGTGGAGTTTCGGTAACCAGTTTTCACTTGACTTTTGGTATTACGATTTTTCATTGAGTAATCCTGGCAGGATCGCCAATTTTATGTTACGCAAAATGGCTCGATGACTCGAATCCAACTAGCGTTCGTTATAAACTCTGTTCTTGTGCAAAATACACATCACAAGATAACGCGTCTTTATAAAGAACCTCTGGTTTTCGAATCGCCAGGTTAAGTTTTTGATGAAGCCTTTCCAGGGCTGTATTACGTGTCAGAATGGTAATACGCGTAACAATAGGTCTGTAGCCCAACGGTGTCTTTATCGACGGCGCAGTCTTTCCTCGATGTCAGAATCAGGACCAATATTGGAAGTGAGATGAGTTTCACGTGTATTTTTATACTTGCCGAAATGTTGATCAAAGGTCTCTTTCCTTGGGACTCCTGTTATAACAAACAGTCGACGTCTTTACAGAGAGAGGACGAACCTTGGTGAGTACGATGCGAAACTGGTGAAGAATCAGAGCTTGCCAGGATTTGGAACAAGGTGTCTTCAGGTTAACACAAAGGAGAAGATCACGAGTTAATTGTGTCAATGATTTAATTACACTTATATCAGTTCGTTACATCGATGTTATTTTAACTCGGATGCGGATAACACTCTTCCGGTTTATTAGCGCGATGGTTTAAACGTTACAACAAACGCGTTCGCGTAATTTACGGAGTTTCTTAATGAAAACTTGCGCGTGTTATCCCGTGTACTGTACGGCGTATCGCTAGCGTAGCAGCTAACAGTCGAGGTCTTTAAGAGAGAACCTCTTCGTAACAGTGATTTCACGATTCTGACTTATAGGTCGTCAGTCCCGTGCTACGCAGGGCCGATATTTGTCGGATAGCGATAGTGGGGCAAGGGTTTACGTGACTGCATTTCTAGGAATGCATCCGTGGGACCCATCGATAAGTATATATTCCCACGCGTTAGTCTGACTCAGTCCGCAGTGTTTCAAGGGTTTTGGACAACGGACTCACGCCGAAGGCGAAGCGCAATAAAATTTAATCTTATAAAATATTTATATAAACGTTGAGAGCTCGGGCGCATATGCAGGCCGAGAAATATCGATACTTAATCCTAGACAAAGTTGCTTTGTGCGTTGGTCGCTTGGTCACGTACGCAAGCCATGAGACATAGCGAGTTATATTAACGAAAAAATATATGAGCATATATTTTTATTTTGTATTTATATTTGTTCTTATTCTATGGATATGAGAATAAAGTATTTGCTCTAATTAAGGCAATTTATGCGGTTGGCTTAACACATTGAACATGAGGCGCGCGACTCTGAGCAGCGACGTTGCTCGTCCATCGGGCAGCGTGTAACGAAAGAGCGTATGAGCCGAGAACTTACAACGTGTACAGTTGACCGGGTTACGCCCGTTCGTTTGGCAAGGTGACGCCAATGAATGCGTATTTACGAGATCCAGTAAAATTGCAACATCGCGCTGCGAATCCACAGGGTGCCCTGGCGTTTTCTCAAGGTAAACGAAACGTGGAATGTCCGTTGGTATGCGCGCTCGATGGCTCTTGCTTCCACAGCTCCCTCTTTCTCTCTAGTTCTCTCGCGTTTCGCGTGGCATTTCCGAGGCACAAGGAGAAAGATGGAGAAGGGCAACTGGTTCTACCGCACCCCGCTTCTCATTCTTATTCTTCTGTTTCTTCCTTTTCTTCGCGTCGAAATCGCTACCCCCCCCCCCCCCGGCCTCGCTCAGTCGTCGAGTCGATGTGGCGAACT